>JARACY010000859.1:0-73223 GCA_029255725.1 Scrobipalpa atriplicella
TAAGTAAGAATCATCTGTGTATTTCAAAACTCGCCCCCCGGTCGTGATCACTATATCGGTCGTACTACAAAAACGTGTAATTACGTGTATCTGGCTATCTCTAACCACAATAGTGATTCACGTCTTGTTGTAAGACGAGAAAATTGCATGGGTCCGTTTTTAATCGCATTAACTAAAGTACTTAGGTAGATTATGTTCCAATCAGGAATACAGAGTGTTAAAAAAAGTACTGCGTTTCTTGAAACCACGTAGGTACTCTGCGTCGCCGCGCCCTGCGCCATCTCCCCGCCGCGCCCTCCGTAGTGTACATGACTACAGTTGGCCTACTTTTTTCTGTTTTACGAATTAAATATTTTTATTTATTTTATTTAATGTGTGGTTTGTTTGTATGTCACTAATACATTATGTGGTTTGAAGGAACACAGTACTTTTTTTCATACCCTGTATTTGTATGACATAATTTCCTTTTCCTCTGCGTTTATTATAAATACTAAAATAAATATTTTTACAGATCAATGGGCTCGTTTTTGAGTTACCTGCTTAAGCTAATATAAAATCTGCCATTTTGAGAATAGTAAAATAGTATGAAAAGGATGTCACGTGAAGAAGTACTGAAAACATCTTTAAACTGATTACCTATACTGACCAAGGCTAATTTAAATATAGTAGGTACCGCATAGATAGATGCTAATAAAAAGAAATTACATCACGACACCTAGTACAAAATTAAGAACCTATAAATTCGCATAAAGAGGAAGGCACGAAGCCAAGAAACCACGTAAGGGCAAATAGGTGCTCCATTCTATTCCGAATGAGACGCGAAATATATAAAACCGACACAGTAATATAACTTCCAACAAACGTCTGTATGCAAACACGGAACTTATATTGGAAAGGAGTTTCTCCAGATCCGCTTGTCACGTACAGGGTAAGACCTATCTATATAGGGTCTTGGTTAAATAGATAAGTTATGTAGAGTCATGTAGAGCAGTGTACGAAGACAAGACACTTGAAGACATGATACTTATATTAGTTCAAACATTTTAGGTATATTTTGATGCGTTTTATCTTGTTGCTAAGTCTAGCTGTACCATCGAGCTCACTTGTCTAGAAGTTCCCATTCCCACACACCGAAGAATCACAGCAAGCCGTATGGCGCCGGTTTCTAGTGGAAGGGAGGTTGCAAGCTAGACAGATCCTCGTGGACCTACCTACGCTTATTTATGTAAAAACGTTCTGGTGGACTTATTCAACGGCAACAAGAATAAAAGATCGTCTGCCTTATCTGCTCCAAGTCCAACTATCAGACCATTTCAGTGTTTTTTAGACCGATTATTAAGCAATTGTCTCAAGGCAAAAAAAAAAAAAAAAAAAATTGTGCTTCGGGAAAGTTGTTTGGTATCATCAGTAGAAAAGAAACATGTGGTCTAAAGGAACGCAGTACTTTTTTTACAGCCTGTATAAATACAGTCCAGTTTATGATAGATATTCATAAAGGGTCCTATATAAAACTTGCATACTGCGTCAGTCATAAAAGGTATTTCTTTTACGAGCAATGAATTTTCCTATCTGGCAAACTTTTTACTAACGTAACGCATGTTACTCACGTTTATTGCCAAAGCAACCTTTCTGATTTGAGCCTATAACATATTACATAACTACTATTACATCTGTATCTCCAATGGGGTGGGCAGCGTCAACGACCCAAACAAAGGTCGTTTCGTCACGTCTGACAAGTTTTGAGGGTTGTTTAAGATAGATCTGTATATTGACCGTCCGTCGCCTAAATAATACTGACACACTCGAATCCCTTAGCCGGTTTTTACAGCATGCCCGGGAGCAGATGCAGCTGGCATGTTCTATGTTTTTCTATCGCTTCCAGTCCAGCATGGAAGTAGCAAACTATATAATATACTTAGATACTTCGTATGAATCTGAACATCCAATTTCTGAAACGTCGTTCAGCGAGAGTATTTCGGTAGATTCCCGTTTGATTTTGCATTTGCATTTGAGGTAAGTATCTATTTTTGCAGAAAAGTCTAACAACATGTAAGTAGATATTTAGGCCCGTATTTATAATCAGCTCTCAAGAGTGACAGCGAATTTGAGTTCGTATCAGAAATGTCATTTCAGTACAAAACGGCCCTGTCAAATCCATACTTAATATTGCGCTCAATCTTGAGATAGCTTTATAAATACGAGCCTTAATAGGTAGAGTATAAAATCTGATTAATTCGGTACTCTCCGTAGAACTTTTAATTTGGCGAATGAAAATTCTGCTCTTGTTTCATTGACCCTCCACGGTCCCCAATCCAATTAGGTACTCAATTGATTAAGCAAGTAGGTAAGATAAAGTTTATTATAACATTTTTGTTACCATACTGAACATGGAGGTGTTTATCTTCCTGGGAAACCTACAAAAGCCTGTTTGGGAAACGAGGTTTTAAGGCATTCAGATCAGACGTGTCGAAAACGCGTTTTAATAGATGGGTCTCTAAGTTATCTTTTTCTACTCAGTGCTCAATAAAGACAATATTAGGCGTATTATTTTATGTATATCTCAAGTCTGTGTTTTTTGGGCTACAGGTTTTACTCCAGCTCAAGGGTAAATTACGGCGTAAGACTTCAATGCTACTACATGCTACTGCTACTGCTAGTTCATCATACCTTGCTGTTTTCCGTAAAACCGCGTAAAAACTAAACCAAACCTGGAAAGTAGGTCTATTCGCCAACACAAGTTGCGCTTTTATGCTTATGATACAGTTTATGCCACTAAAGCCAACTTTTGCTTGCATTCAAGCCGCCATGTTGTTTCTGCGACTAACTTGGTCGTGAGAGTATAATGAAAATAGTGCCTTTGCCTGTTTTATTGTGTTTCTTACACAAATACTTGCATAAACATTTTTGCTTATTTCATTAGGTTTTCTTTGAAGTGTGAAATCTAATTTAGTTTTTATTTTCTTAGCGTTTGAAAAGTGGAGTGATTCTAACAATGAACCTGAACAAATTTCTTCAAGCAACTTGTAAGTACCTAGTACCTACCTACCTACTCGCAGGTTAAGTTATGAAAAATCAAAATATGTCCCAAAATTAGCAGCTGTTACAATTTCTACGGAAAGTTAAATAAAAAAAAAAGAAAATCTGCAATAGAATTTGATATTATTTTTTTACATCCTGAAGGAGTTACTGTATTTCACAAATATTGTTCAGGAAACGTTCCGTTTAAATAAAATCCAATTCCGTCATGGTTCAAAACAAAATGCGATCAATAAAGCAATAACAGCAGCTGATGGGACCAAAGCCACATAACGCGTTCCAATTTACGTCCAGTAATAAAATGAACTGATAAACTGGTGCCCGACAAAAACAGCCTCCAGTGTGTCAAGTGAAAAACACCAAAACCAATTATCAGAAGATCAATATTGCATTATCTAGCCGTTTTGTTAGTTTTGTTTTCAAGAAATGAACTACAGTTTTTGTTTTTTCCTTTCTGATTTAAAAGTTCAATTTCTGCCTATAGACAATAATAATTAGTTCTGATAAATAAACCATTAGCTTTCACGGTGTAACAATTTAATCAAAAGACCAATATTGCATTTATCTTTCTAGTTTTCTTTTTTTTATATATTTAAAGTTAAAATTGAAGTCCCCTCGGACCCTGAAGAAGCGAGCTTGGGTCCTGGGTACGACCAGACATGTTCATACTCATACATACTTGTTTTATAATGTAACATTGTCTGCATAGGCTTTTATTCCTCATTCATTCGGAGGGGTTATCTTTAATTTTGTTCTGATAAATAGACAGCCTTCACGGTCTGACAAGCGGTCGCCAGACCAGACTCAATTACCAGAAGATCAATCGCATTATCTTTCTAGACGACACGATCAAGTGGAGTTGTTAGTAAGTTGTTGGTTATGTTATGATTGATTTGTTAAAAAAACAAATGGCTTTTCGATTTCACTAGGTGAAAAATCATCAAATCTTACTCGAACTAAGGCTTGTTGATTTTCCTGTTAAGGTGAGAAACTCGTACCTATATTTTGACAGAAATCGTATAAAATACAAGTATGGTGAATATTTTAGACCCTCATCACCCTCATGGTTTATGAACATTGCAGTGTCTTTTTGTAACGTTCGTTGGGGAAAAATAGCTATATTTGATTTTTGAAAGCAAGCAGAATTTTCTAACTTCATTACTAATATAATAATGAAATAATCGAAATTCCTCCTTGCAAGATCATAAATCAGCGGCCATGACAGTTTTCCACTTGGTATCAGCTGGATGTGGGAAGACGGCTAGACGGCGACCAAATACAGTATTTATGAAGCGATCTCAAGATTAATGCAATATTGGTCTTTTGATTAAATTGTTACACCGTGAAAGCTAATGGTTTATTTATCAGAACTAATTATTATTGTCTATAGGCAGAAATTGAACTTTTAAATCAGAAAGGAAAAAACAAAAACTGTAGTTCATTTCTTGAAAACAAAACTAACAAAACGGCTAGATAATGCAATATTGATCTTCTGATAATTGGTTTTGGTGTTCACTTGACACACTGGAGGCTGTTTTGTCGGGCACCAGTTTATCAGTTCATTTTATTACTGGACGTAAATTGGAACGCGTTATGTGGCTTTGGTCCCATCAGCTGCTGTTATTGCTTTATTGATCGCATTTTGTTTTTGAACCATGACGGAATTGGATTTTATTTAAACGGAACGTTTCTGAACAATATTTGTGAAATACAGTAACTCCTTCAGGATGTAAAAAAATAATATCAAATTCTATTGCAGATTTTCTTTTTTTTTATTTAACTTTCCGTAGAAATTGTAACAGCTGCTAATTTTGGGACATATTTTGATTTTTCATAACTTAACCTGCGAGTAGGTAGGTAGGTACTAGGTACTTACAAGTTGCTTGAAGAAATTTGTTCAGGTTCATTGTTAGAATCACTCCACTTTTCAAACGCTAAGAAAATAAAAACTAAATTAGATTTCACACTTCAAAGAAAACCTAATGAAATAAGCAAAAATGTTTATGCAAGTATTTGTGTAAGAAACACAATAAAACAGGCAAAGGCACTATTTTCATTATACTCTCACGACCAAGTTAGTCGCAGAAACAACATGGCGGCTTGAATGCAAGCAAAAGTTGGCTTTAGTGGCATAAACTGTATCATAAGCATAAAAGCGCAACTTGTGTTGGCGAATAGACCTACTTTCCAGGTTTGGTTTAGTTTTTTACGCGGTTTTACGGAAAACAGCAAGGTATGATGAACTAGCAGTAGCAGTAGCATGTAGTAGCATTGAAGTCTTACGCCGTAATTTACCCTTGAGCTGGAGTAAAACCTGTAGCCCAAAAAACACAGACTTGAGATATACATAAAATAATACGCCTAATATTGTCTTTATTGAGCACTGAGTAGAAAAAGATAACTTAGAGACCCATCTATTAAAACGCGTTTTCGACACGTCTGATCTGAATGCCTTAAAACCTCGTTTCCCAAACAGGCTTTTGTAGGTTTCCCAGGAAGATAAACACCTCCATGTTCAGTATGGTAACAAAAATGTTATAATAAACTTTATCTTACCTACTTGCTTTAATCAATTGAGTACCTAATTGGATTTGGGGACCGTGGAGGGTCAATGAAACAAGAGCAGAATTTTCATTCGCCAAATTAAAAGTTCTACGGAGAGTACCGAATTAATCAGATTTTATACTCTACCTATTAAGGCTCGTATTTATAAAGCTATCTCAAGATTGAGCGCAATATTAAGTATGGATTTGACAGGCCGTTTTGTACTGAAATGACATTTCTGATACGAACTCAAATTCGCTGTCACTCTTGAGAGCTGATTATAAATACGGGCCTAAAATATCTACTTACATGTTGTTAGACTTTTCTGCAAAAATAGATACTTACCTCAAATGCAAATGCAAAATCAAACGGGAATCTACCGAAATACTCTCGCTGAACGACGTTTCAGAAATTGGATGTTCAGATTCATACGAAGTATCTAAGTATATTATATAGTTTGCTACTTCCATGCTGGACTGGAAGCGATAGAAAAACATAGAACATGCCAGCTGCATCTGCTCCCGGGCATGCTGTAAAAACCGGCTAAGGGATTCGAGTGTGTCAGTATTATTTAGCGACGGACGGTCAATATACAGATCTATCTTAAACAACCCTCAAAACTTGTCAGACGTGACGAAACGACCTTTGTTTGGGTCGTTGACGCTGCCCACCCCATTGGAGATACAGATGTAATAGTAGTTATGTAATATGTTATAGGCTCAAATCAGAAAGGTTGCTTTGGCAATAAACGTGAGTAACATGCGTTACGTTAGTAAAAAGTTTGCCAGATAGGAAAATTCATTGCTCGTAAAAGAAATACCTTTTATGACTGACGCAGTATGCAAGTTTTATATAGGACCCTTTATGAATATCTATCATAAACTGGACTGTATTTATACAGGCTGTAAAAAAAGTACTGCGTTCCTTTAGACCACATGTTTCTTTTCTACTGATGATACCAAACAACTTTCCCGAAGCACAATTTTTTTTTTTTTTTTTTTTGCCTTGAGACAATTGCTTAATAATCGGTCTAAAAAACACTGAAATGGTCTGATAGTTGGACTTGGAGCAGATAAGGCAGACGATCTTTTATTCTTGTTGCCGTTGAATAAGTCCACCAGAACGTTTTTACATAAATAAGCGTAGGTAGGTCCACGAGGATCTGTCTAGCTTGCAACCTCCCTTCCACTAGAAACCGGCGCCATACGGCTTGCTGTGATTCTTCGGTGTGTGGGAATGGGAACTTCTAGACAAGTGAGCTCGATGGTACAGCTAGACTTAGCAACAAGATAAAACGCATCAAAATATACCTAAAATGTTTGAACTAATATAAGTATCATGTCTTCAAGTGTCTTGTCTTCGTACACTGCTCTACATGACTCTACATAACTTATCTATTTAACCAAGACCCTATATAGATAGGTCTTACCCTGTACGTGACAAGCGGATCTGGAGAAACTCCTTTCCAATATAAGTTCCGTGTTTGCATACAGACGTTTGTTGGAAGTTATATTACTGTGTCGGTTTTATATATTTCGCGTCTCATTCGGAATAGAATGGAGCACCTATTTGCCCTTACGTGGTTTCTTGGCTTCGTGCCTTCCTCTTTATGCGAATTTATAGGTTCTTAATTTTGTACTAGGTGTCGTGATGTAATTTCTTTTTATTAGCATCTATCTATGCGGTACCTACTATATTTAAATTAGCCTTGGTCAGTATAGGTATCAGTTTAAAAGATGTTTTCAGTACTTCTTCACGTGACATCCTTTTCATACTATTTTACTATTCTCAAAATGGCAGATTTTATATTAGCTTAAGCAGGTAACTCAAAAACGAGCCCATTGATCTGTAAAAATATTTATTTTAGTATTTATAATAAACGCAGAGGAAAAGGAAATTATGTCATACAAATACAGGGTATGAAAAAAAGTACTGTGTTCCTTCAAACCACATAATGTATTAGTGACATACAACACAAACCACACATTAAATAAAATAAATAAAAATATTTAATTCGTAAAACAGAAAAAAGTAGGCCAACTGTAGTCATGTACACTACGGAGGGCGCGGCGGGGAGATGGCGCAGGGCGCGGCGACGCAGAGTACCTACGTGGTTTCAAGAAACGCAGTACTTTTTTTAACACTCTGTATTCCTGATTGGAACATAATCTACCTAAGTACTTTAGTTAATGCGATTAAAAACGGACCATGCAATTTTCTCGTCTTACAACAAGACGTGAATCACTATTGTGGTTAGAGATAGCCAGATACACGTAATTACACGTTTTTGTAGTACGACCGATATAGTGATCACGACCGGGGGGCGAGTTTTGAAATACACAGATGATTCTTACTTATTGATGAATGAGAATGCAATTAACAAGTCAGAGGTCAAAGCCACTAATACCTAATTACTGGTTAAATCATTTCATAGTACAATTTTTATACCTATAGTGAAAGTAGTTTTTTCTTTTTTAGTTTTTCGCTAGGAAAAGGGCTTCTTTCTTTTGTAGGGAAAGGTAAACCCATTAAAACGTTGGTGAAAAACGCTGAGAATATTATTCTTATTTTATTTATATTCTAACCGATGTTGGGTTAGGTTAGCTTCAACCAGCTTTGATATACTTACAGAAAAATATAATAACGGTAAATCTCTCATATCTAATATCGAGTGTCTAAAATAGCACCCCTGAGCTCAATGAGACAGGACAGAATGATAGGAACGAATCGTGATGTATAAGAAACAAAGAACGAGATGCATTATACCTAATCAGTACAGTATTGTTATAAAAAAGGTTGAGAAACAAAAGCTTTATTAATGGAGTTCTTTTTATACTGGGTGTAAGGGACAGCTTCCCGCAAACTGATAGGGGTTGCTCAGTTAACGAAACTGAACAATTTCACCCGGAAATTCTTTCAAGAAATAAAAAATCGAGGTGGTCATTTTATATGGGAAAGTCAATTTCTCTTTTTTCATTTCCTAAAAAAGAACCTGGCGTAAGTTGTTCAGTTTCGTTGACTGCGAGCATCTCCTATCAGTTTACGGGAAGCTGTCCCTTACACCCCCGTATGAGATGAACTTGTGCTTGACTTTAGTCTATTCTCTTTGTAATATAAGTATACCATACGTAGAGACAATAAAGAAGGCTGTGATACTACAAAATACTATGACGGTGCATTTAAGGCCCGTATTTATAATCAGCTCTCAAGAGTGACAGCGAGTTTGAGTTCAAATCAGAAATGTCATTTTAGTACAAAACGACCTGTCAGATCCATAGTTAATATTGCTCTCAATCTTGAGATCGCTTTATAAATACGGGCCTTAATGCACCTGCCAATCTAATATGTCTTTCTTATCTTAAGTGGTTCCAAAGCTTTACAAATGTGAATACACTTGTTAAGTCACGATTCACATTAAAATAATTTAAATTGCAATTAGTTGTTCTTATTTTTTCGAAATAAATGTCACGTTACAGACCATGATTTAGTGGCACTTTAGGAAATAAGATTATATTAAATTTTGCATATTCAAACATCATAATTATGTCAAATCTTTGTATCAATTAAAACACGAATGATCAATTTTATTATTATTTGAAAATAATCTAGTGAAATTTTGGTTTACTGAAATTCGACTCATCCAAGTTGTTCTAAGTTGGTTCTGAGTATATTATCTCTGTGCCTTGCTTATACTCAAAAGCTAAATACAGGGTGTAAGGGACAGCGAACCAGAAATTGATAGGGGTTACTCAGTCGACGATACTGAACAACTTTCAGCAGGATGTTTTTCAGGAAATATTTTTTTTTTTACTTTTCCGTACTAAATGATATTACCTCAATAAGACAATTTTTATTGCAAGGCAAAAAAAAAATCATTTCCTGAAAGAATTTCCTGTTGAAAGTTGTTCAGTTTCGTTGACTGGGCAACCCCTATCAGTTGCTGGTACGCTGTTCCTTTTGTTTCTGGTATATTCATAACTATTTGTAGGAAAACGCTTCTTCAAACTTGGAGACTGTACTGTATGTCGTGTACCAACACTATAGATATGAGATGAGACTCAAGTTAGTCTAGTTAATTCCCTAGATCGGTAACTCGGCAAACACTTCAACTTGCCGTTGTCTCAACTTGCCCTACACGAGCGAAGACAAACAGAACTTTGACACACATACAGCATAGCAATCTAACTTCTCCACATAGGATTATATATACATACATACACAAACATAAATCACGCCTTTATCCCTAATGGGGTAGGCAGAGCGTCACCGAGTCAAACAAAGGTCGTTCCGCCACGTCTGACAAATTTTGAGGGTTTTTTAAGATAGATCTGTATATTGCTGTAGTAACAGGTTGTCAGCCCATCGCCTACATTACAATATACTGAAACCCTCGAATCCTTTAGCTGGTTTTTACAGCATGCCCGGGAGGAGATGCAGCTGGAACATTCTATGTTTTTCTATCGCTCCCAGTCCAGCATGGAAGAATTATATATGTTACGGCTAATACCCGAAGTGCGGCTACACCTAGTTTTAGCCGGTTAAAACTAGGTGTAGCCACTTACTCTTGGCTAAACCTAGTATTAGCCGATTGTTTTCGGGTAAAACTAGGTCTAGCCTTCATCATGCCGGCTACAACTAGGTCCAGCCATACCCTGTTGGCTAAAACTAGGTCTATCCGATATCATTCCGGCTAGAACTAGGTCCAGACAATCCCTGTTGGATAAAACTTAGATGCGTGTCCCGCCAAGCCTTCCGCCCCGCGTCACACTCAAGACTCACAGCATCTGCAGCAGCGGCGCGGATGGAGGGCATAGCGGGGCACGCACCTTTGCAGGTTGTGAGCGCCAGAAAGAAACGTAGAGAGTTTTTTTTTTATTATCTAAAAAAGCTCTGCTGATAGCATGCCGGCTACAAATATGTACAGCTAATCCCTGTTAGATAAAACTAAGACACGCGCTGCTGCTTCAGAGGCTGTGAGTCACACTCGCTAGTAGACCTGCAGTAGATCAGCAGCACCTGGCGCTCACAACCTGCAGAGGCGCGTGCCTCGCTATGCCCTCCACCCCGCGCCGCTGCTGCAGATGCTGTGAGTCATGAGTGTGACGCGGGGCGGAAGGCTTGGCGGGACACGCATCTAAGTTTTATCCAACAGGGATTGTCTGGACCTAGTTCTAGCCGGTATGATATCGGATAGACCTAGTTTTATCCAACAGGGAATGGCTGGACCTAGTTCTAGCCGGAATGATATCGGATAGACCTAGTTTTAGCCAACAGGGAATGGCTGGACCTAGTTGTAGCCGGCATGATGAAGGCTAGACCTAGTTTTACCCGAAAACAATCGGCTAATACTAGGTTTAGCCAAGAGTAAGTGGCTACACCTAGTTCTAACCGGCTAAAACTAGGTGTAGCCGCACTTCGGGTATTAGCCGTAACATATATATCTTTGAGAAAGTTTTTGGTTCCTATAATTGACGTCAAATTAATGTAGAATGTAATTGTGTATTTGAAAAACTTAATCGAAGCAATCTGTTCTAAGAATAAACATAATTTGACTCATGTCATGATCAAGTTGGTGTTTAATGAATATTTTAGTCTCCTTCAGCAATTCAGTATAAATACATACCTAACATATATACCAATAATTATCCATATATGACATTGTATCAAGTCAGAGAGTGTACTCAGACCAAATAGTTCTGTAATACCAATTATGATAATGTTTAACCTCAATCTCCTTAGATTCAACAAGAACAGAGAGTGAATATGGAATGTGTTGTCTAAGTAGTAGGTAACCCAGTTGCCAATCGGGAATCGAACTGTGAACCCGACACGTGACGTGCTCACGGTTGGTTACTCCTTGCCGTCAGCTGTGATAGGTACCCTTCGAATAGGACAACCATATTCTTGTTTATGTGCGGATTTTTGTCTAAAAAATGTCTGCGTGATGCAGGAAAAGGGCAACATCGTTCTCTGTGATTTAATTTGCTATCAATTTGGAATGTCAATAAAATTAAATACCAGAAATTTGACAGTTTCAAGAAAGTTATCCGATGCTCTCTTGTCATTTCTTCAGATAACAGTCCTGTGACTTTTTTACAATTTTATTTTACAATTGTCCATGTTATTCGACGGCAATGGCAATGGCAACCACACATGCCCCGTTTGGGGGCAAGTGCGCGCGTGCGGGATTAGACAATGTTACGCAATATACGAACGTTCTCATTACTATGGAATGTTACCATATACAGGGTGATTAGAATCGCTTACTTTTATGATAACATTCTGCTCATTTTGCGATAAATTTTTCGGGTATTCTCAATCACAAATTAAAGTACGAAAAAGCTTGCTGCCATACCTTGCCATCTCTCTCTTTTATTTTCCATACCATTCATTTATTATTATTAATTAATATTTTTTCCGCTTTACACAAAATTTCATCACATTTTACTAGTGACCATTGTCAGGGCCTAGAGTGCGAATAACAAAGAAATTTTGTATAAAATGGAATATGAAATTGAAAATATTTTGACTTTCTTTAATTAATCAACAAGGATTTTTTCTATCCATAATCACGTGATAAAGTAGAAAAAAATATATACTTAAGTATACAAGTGCCTAATATTTCCAACCACCCTATATAATAAAATAAAGGGTTGTGAGCAGCGGGTGTCTCCTGTGTTACTTTGTAATTATAACTGCTGTGTGGCGTTAATTAATTGCTCGCCTTGTTAATTGGAATCACTGTAATTTTGATTTATTGTGGCTTTTGGGTGAAAGGGCCTTGATTTAAAACTGAAACATTTTGACCTTTGCAGCTCTACGTACGTTAATTTGGACTACTGTTTTATCGACAAAGAATAAATAAATATGATTATGATTAATACCTATGAGAAAAGGCGTAAGTAAAGAATATTGAACACTACTCCAAACTTTTTTCCACTACTCAATTCTGGACACAGGAATCGCAAAATGTCCACTATTATTTTACTACTTGTGTAAAATTGTACATTTATTTGTGTTTTCAATTACAAAAGCTGCTAACACGTAAAAGCAAAGTTTGTTTAGGTGGCAGTGGCACTGACAGCGCGTTTAATCAGTGGTCACTGGCCCGCTGGATTAATGAAGCTAGGAGTAGGACTAGTCCAGTATACGAGGAAGTTAACTTCGAAATATCTTCCATCGCTGAAAATGTTGCAGGGTGGTGAGTTAATGATGTAGATCATGGATTTACAATAATTCAAAAGTCAATCTTAAGCTTGATTTATGAAGCGATCTCAAGATTGAAAATAAATCAAGTATTTGACAGGCCGTTTTGTACTAAGGCTCGTATTTATAAAGCGATCTCAAGATTGAGAGCAATATTAAGTATGGATTTGACAGATCGTTTTGTACTGAAATGACATTTCTGATACAAACTCAAACTCGCTGTCACTCTTGAGAGCTGATTATAAATACGGGCCTATAACATTTCTGATACGAACTCAAACTCGCTGTCAGTCTCAAACTAAGTCTCAAGAGCTGATTATTAATACAGCCTTGCATGGTACTACCTGAAAAATATGCCGGGCAATAATTTTTATTTAACAATAGTTCATTTAATTATTGTTTAACTATGAGTTAATGCCGATATGCAATAAACTGGTCGCATTTTAAGTAGCAATATCTAAACAACACATTAGTTTCAATCAAATCCATAATGGCTGCCATTTAAATGAAACTCGTGAGCAATTTTAATACAGATATTATCAGGGACATTAATGCCATGAAAAGCTTGATGATTCAACAGAATATGCATTATTAAAGTGGCAACAGAGCAGAGGTGGCGCCACTTTTCGTAAAAAATTAATTGTACTTCACATAGGTACTTGTAAACATTTTCATCAGTATACCTATTATTATTAATATTTGTCACAAAATTAAATAATTCTTCAATCTTCGTTTTATACCCAATAACATCATAATTAATTAGTATCAAAGCTCTGTATTGCTAAAGTGCTAAAATTGACACTTTTAGCACTTTTTTTAATGCAAAGCTTGGAGATGCTTACACAATATAGTTTATTATAATACCTAGTGTATATTGAGACTTGATGTAATTGATGAAAATGTTTCAAAGAGATATAATTAATTTATCACGAAAAGTGGCGCCACCTCTGCCCTGTTGTCACCTTAAAGCTCACCTCTTTGAACTGGTGGCTCAAACACGTCATGTATATATGCAAAGTGATCTGAATCAGATCTTTTCAACCACTCTGATGATCTGTTATTGATGTCATGGGTTCTCAATTGTATGCTAAACCGTATTTTCCAGGTCGTTCTTAGAAGTGTGGCTCATGGTGGTTCATGAACCAAGTCATCATGAAGTGTATGAGGAAAAAAATACTCAACTATTCTTTTTTCTATAACTGTGGATTTTTACATTATTGTTATAGACTTCCAAGTTTTCTGGATTTGAAGCTGTTACATTATAATTATGAGGTACCTATAATGTTTAGGTGCTTTTAAAGGAAATTGACATCACAAAAATACATAAGTTTTAATTGTATAGGAATCCATGACTTGTAAAAAACTACTGAAACGAATAAGCCGTTGACGCACTGCCTATTTTGTAGTCCAATCCAATACAATCAATAATTTATGTTTGTATTTCCTAATGGCCACAAGCTCGATCTTCATTCCCTTTAACACCATACTCAAGAAGATTCCAAGGAAATCCCTCGCCAAGAGTTTAATGTCAGTAAGATTATGCTTTCGACTCAATTTAGGGTAGACCACGCAACCACAAAGTAGGTATACTAAAGCAAAACATGTATTTTTTTTCTGATGTGAAAGAACATTTTAGTTTTATCGAACAATCCGCATCGCATCCAGCCAATAGCATTTTATGTTAAAAAAAAATATAATTGCGACAACCTTTATTCATTGATCTCGGTATTCTCTATCCTTATTTTAGTTAAAATACACCGGTGACTTGGCAATTACGCAGTGTGCTTAATGCGTAGGTATTATATAGCTTAAGCCATTATACTCCGATAAATCCAAGTTCATTGTAAACATGAGATAGGTCTACTTGCAGTATCTCCTCTAATCTGACTGGTGACTAAGATTATGCTCAGCGCGAACCTAAACAAGAAGTTTACCGCTCATAAACTGACTCCCTTAATGAAAAATATAAAACATGGATCAGAAGGGATTTTAGTACGGGAAACAATAGGGTGTAATCTACCAAGTAAGACCCGCTGTTCCCTCCTATTCTCCAGTTTATTACGCCTCTAATGAAATTTTTCCTTGTCAAGTGGGCTCTTGTGTTTGCTTTGGTTACTTTTATTTGCTTTGCCTTTGGATGTACGCTGGTTTCTGATTCATTAATTTTCTTTTTTACATTACTTCCATACTGCAATGAGAGGCATTTAATAAAGTAACTAAAGTACCTAAATAGAATATATCGACAACCTGCACAATCTAGTTGGCAGAGTGTATCCCTTGTTTATAGTCTTACCTTTCTAATGGTAAAATATTTATTTTACCTCCAAATCAGTCCAGTAGTTTTTCCTGTTAGGTATCCCTAGATTTTTGAAATTTTTGAAGAAGAAAGATCTTTGAAATCTCATTTTCGCGCCTTGAAATTAATCCGCCGGTATTCAATTATCCAACAATAAAGAACTAAACCTTCTGATGTTTTAATATATCTTCTTATTCAATCTTCGTCAATATCAGAGGACTAATATTTAGTAGTGATGCTGTAGCCGCTTGCTCCCAATTTTCTCGTCTCGCTCTTCAAGAAAATAATTAGAGTCGATTAATTCAAAGCCAACATTCTTTAACCAAGAAAATGAAGCGTCTGCCGTCAAAAACGTCCGATGAACAAATTGTAAACAATGACAAGTTGGAAAAGCTGGCAGAAACAACGCGGCTGGTAATAAACATTAATACAAATTTGCGAGTGGACAAATTTGGCGAGCCCATTCCGCTGAAAGAACTTTGGTAATTTCACGCCAGCGGTATATTGAACGTAATACAATAGAAGCTTGCTGAGTCAACCTAAATTAGAATTAAAATTATGAACATCGTTCCTCAAGACAGGCAGAAAGAATAGTATGAAATCACACATGAAGCACAAGCGCCAACGCGCCTTCTTCTCTTTTATGTATGAGGACATCGAGGACCCGAAACTGAAGGATTTCAAGAGATGACGACCGTCACTGGAAAAAGGAGAAAATTGACAACCAACTAAGGTCGTCCATTGGGCAGCGGAACTTGGTGACGTTTCGGGAGGACCTTAATTTAATAAATATACCGACTGAATTTTTACCTACCGCCACCTTACTTCACCTTCATACTAAGTAGTAATACTTACTCCAGCAGGTCTAGACAGTTCGAAATGATTGACAAAACCGCAAGATCCAGCGGTTCCCCAAACGAGGAACCAATTAATTCCCCTGGCACCCCCCGGCTCCAATTCGCCAAGAATTTGAGAAACGGTTAGCGGGAACAAAAGTTACAGGGTCGGAGTCAGAATCAGCACTAAGTGCTTTATGAAAAAATATTTTTAGGGGACCCTCTTAAATTAATCCTCTGCTGTCAGTCTTTCTGTCCTTTCCTTTTTTTTTCAGTACTAGCTTGTATTACTTTTACTTGTTGTTTTTTCTCTGACACTTTTTCTCGCGCCAACCAATTAATCTAAGCAAACTTTAAAGACAATTTACGAATTGGTGTATGTAAATTAGTCACAGTTAAAAACATGATATCATCACAGAACAACTTATTCTGAACAGCTTGAAACATAAAAGCGTCTTTGCCTGCTTTAAGCAAGCTTTACGAATTTTATTTACATTTCATTCTAGCGTGTGTGCAATTCATAGCAGCCACAGGTTTCGAGTGCGGGTGCGATGAAGAGGAGAGTCGAAATACACTCAAACGTTTTGAACGACTTTATTTAATATCACTTCTATTTAGGTTTATTTATTTTTGCCAACCTAACATTGCGGAAATTGGGTAAAGGGCTACCTAGAATCACTGATTAGAGAAAGTCGCTGCTTAGAATGGATGGTCCTGTCTCTATGACTGACTTGAACCCAAAACTATAATTATAAAATAAATTTCGTCATATTTGGTCCAAAAGTGCTCACTGTCTGTATTAAAAACAAGAAAACTACACACTAAAAACCAAGACCCCCTAGGCTGCTGTTTTATCGTTGAACAACGATTGAAAATAGCCACTATTTTCTACAGTAGATTATATAAGATAACTCCTGATTGCATACCTGGACTGTATAATGAAAATTAATTACCTCCTTCCCGAATTCCTCTCGGATTTGATAAAGTTATTGCGCCCTTGATATTTCTTTAGGATGCTGAACTGTGCTGAACAGCTGACTTGCTCGTTATACTACCTAGTATAACTTCTAGTCTTCAAGGTAGGTATTAAAGCTATAAACTATTTTTGAATTGTGGGAACTTCTTTTAATTATTTTATTGCCATTTTTCCACCGGTCTAAAAGTCTCTTTGTAGAAATATACCGGGTGTAAGAGACAGCGTACCATAAACTGATAGGGGTAAGGGTTGCTCAGTCAACGAATCTGAACAACAATCACCAGGTAATTTTTCAGGAACAGAAAAAAGATTTTGGCTTTCCCATACAAATTGTCTGACAGAGTCACAGAGTTGTAGTCATTTTGTATGGGAAAGTACAAAAAAACTGTATTGCTGAAAGAATTTCCTGGTGAAAGTTGTTCAGTTTCGTTGACTGAGCAACCCCGATCAGTTTCTGGTACGCTGTCCCTTACACTCGGTATGTTCGCCTTTGCGACTGAAAATGTATTTTTTTATGCAATAAAATTAAAGTTTTGCAGTCACGAAGAAAGCTACAGTAACTATTTGCTCGCTCGCAGCAGTCACTTACAGCAGGCTAACGGAAATAGCTCCGAATGTGTACATAGAGCGTCGCGGGCGCCGCTCAAAGTGCTCGATAGCCTTTCAGCAAACAAGTGTGCTTTCAATAAGGATATTGCTCGAAAATATGAAATATTTGTTAGCAAAGAAGTTTTCTAGAAGAATAGCTACGGTAATTGCTCAGACGAGCTGACACTTACAGCGCCAGGAGGCAAACGGAAATAGCTTCGAATGTGTAGTTAGGTACATATAGAGCGTCGCGGGCGCCGCTCAAAGTGCTCGATAGCGGTAGAGCAAACAAGTGTGAATCAATAAGGATATAGCTCAAAAATTTAAAATATTTGTAATTAGTTTCAGAGTTTTTAGTTTGTTTCACTATGAAGTCAAAGCCTTATTTTATTACCTAGCTTTTCATACAAAAATCATTACGCCTTCTGTTTGAAGTATTTCGCCAATATTTTTTGGATAAATAATAGGTACTTAAGTGAATAGAATTTTAATATGGGAAATATTCAGTACAGTACAGTTTCAGGTAGGGCATTTCAAAATTACAGACATTCGAGTTTCGTATCCTTGAACGAGAAGCATTTGACAGGCGGAAAACTTAGGCAATAGGATTAGCAAACACAAAAGCCAAGTTCGAGTCGGGAGCAGTAACTAGGAGCAATGAACAACTATTCGCTGGTTTCGGAAACGTTCCCTAATTGAGTACAGCAAGTTGCAAGGTCTCAATTGCGCTGGTTGTATGCGAGGGACACCTCTAGTAGTTTGGCGACTTTGCTTTTGCTTTGGGCAGCAACACACCTGCGTAACGTTCGGTGCCGAAAGTTGCCTACAACAGAGGAGAAGTACATTAATATGTAAAATAGGAAATAAAGGTGTTAATCCATTTAACACCCTGTATTACCCTTAGTATTTAACTCCTTATATAGCGCCATATTATTGATCGTCATTAGCACTCCGAACAAGAATCCGCGTAAAAACGACTGTTCGGTCGGCGAATTAGTATGTCATATACGACCGAAGGTCGCGGCCGCCGAAGGTTCCGCCACCGAACGTTACGCAGGTGTGTTGCTGCCCTTAGGACGTGAAAAGGAACTATAAGCTGCCATCATTTGAAATTTAACATCGATTTCATAGTTTTCCTTTACAGCATCGCCCACGCTCAGGTTTATTGAGAACCGCATATCGTAATGTACATTGAACCAATTTTATAGGATGCTAGAACTAGAAGCTATTGACGATCACTCTCCGTGTCTTGAACTGGAGACCTACTTACTATGTTTATTTATTCAATGCATTTATAAAAAATACTCACTAAATAATAATATTCAATGTATATGTAAACTTCCCTTCATTAATAGAAATAACAGTAGATCAAAATAGACAGTGAAAATCCTTGGTAGCTAACAAAATCCGCATTTCAGCGATTTAAAGCAATAAACATCAAGTAAATTATTATTGCTTCGAATGCGAAACCCATTCGAGCATACTAAAGCCCTTTCTAATAAACTGAAATCGAAAAAGGTTCAATAAAAGGTAAAGGGCACACCCCAACCAACCCCAAGTGGTTTTCACCATAAAAATCGCACACTCTGTTTTACGCGTGCAGGTATAAAAGATTATTTCTAAATAAACAAATACGGGAACCGACTGCATAATAATGCGCACTAAACAAAACAAGTTTCCGAATACTTACAACCCCCAACACTTCAAAGTTAGAGTGAACAGGCATCTTCTGGGTGAGCTCACTCCATCGTCCACTCCGTCTCAGTCGCTCCCGACCTATACGGGAGTCAAGAGCAAACCCATCTTTAAATTTAAAAAAAAAATCTAATTGAAAGTGCTCTTTATAGAGTTGATCTATTTTTTTCTACCTACAAATATCTCCATCTACTGAATAATGGATTTATAAATGAATACATAATCTAAATGTTATCCAAGGATTACAAAGACTTGTCAAAAGGGCGCTAGATACATTTGCATTGAGCAGTTTTTTTTTAACTTGCTAAAAACGGATTTATCGAATTCGTTCTCGATAAATGTTGGAATTATACGAGTAGGTATAAATACAAAAGCGAACTTTTTTAACCCACTCTTTCTGCAAATTCGGTTAAATAAGTACAGCGTTCTTACAACCAACAAGTGCCTGTCTTTATGTATCATGAACAAACAGAAATGTTCACAGTTTTATATTCGCTTGTAAGTAAAACTACTTGCCTTCCCCTGAATCGTGATCTTCCAAGGATATATAAAACTATAGCTATACATAGGTATGCTTTGAAAACAGTTCTTGAAAATTGTCTAGAGAACTCATTAAATGCTTCTTTAGTTTCCTCTAACTTTTGTTAAGGAATACTCTGATGTCTCTTACTGAACTTACTAAAGATAAAGACACAGTAGCATAAAGTTTAACAGCTAGGAAAGTAGAGCTACAGTCAAAGCTACAGTAGCTACTTATCTGTACGCGTTAGAAGAGTAAGTTTCATGAGAGTTCCACTTCAATGCACATGGCACATATTCTCTTGGGACTACCCAGCTAGTGATGCTATAGAATAGACTCATTTGAATCCCTCCAATTAGACGAGTCTTTTAAGTTGTTTTTCTTGAGTTATAAGACCAAAAAGAAGACGCATAGTTAAGGTTAAAAGACCGCGAAAGACGTTAGTACTAAAAAAAAACATACTTAAAGAAAATCATACTTACTCGTATATTATTATATTTTCTTTGTGGAAGTGGTTCAGTGTCGTTTACTGTTTAATGAGCTATCTCTTTCAGTTTTAGGTATACCGGATGTTAGTTAGGGATGCCCTGAAGTACCTATTTATTTTAGAGTCAAGTCCTTAAAAATGGAGACGATAAGTAAGGGCTTAGTCTCTTTCGTTGCATCACTAAATCCCGCTGAAACTTTGTGATTCGACACACGTATCCAGTGAACTCTTCAGATTCTCCAGTGCATCAGTGTTGTAATGTTCTAGTTTGTTCTTTTGATTCCGTTCTACTACCTAGTTCAAAAAAAAAAAGGAAGGGGATATGAAGGGAAGCAACACTTTGACACACGAGACATCTAACTCGGTCTTTTAAATTTAAAACTAAGCAAAATTAACTAAAAGATTATTTATTGCACATTTTAGTTTTAGGATGTTCACGCATCCATTATAGCATGAAATCACATGAGTCTGTGTAGGAGACTGCGTACTTATAGATTTACCTACCTACAAATAAATTATCTACATTTAACATAAACAAATAAATACTTATATAATTAGTATAGAAAATATTACGCGCCTAGTCTAGTCAGATAGTACCCAAATGGTCTTTAAGAAGTGGATTTCACACTTACCTATTCAACAGCAAAACTCAAGCTTTTACATTAAAACTTGATTCTAAACAAACAAGACCAATTCAAACTCCGACCACCTACAACTTCCGGTGTCTCCTATTACTCATACGAATAAGTGGTAAAGATAAACCATAATACTTTACTTGTAGGTTTTATTTTAAACAATTATTTTGTTTATTTTTTTTATTGGAAATGGGCTTGCTCTTGTCTTAACTTCAGGGGCGACAAAGCGGAGTCGACGATGGAGCGAGCTCACCCAGAAGCTGCACGTTCACTAACACTAACGTTGAAGTGTTGAGGAATGTATTGTACGCATTTAACACAGACGCAGATAGTGAGTTCTACTCTTCTGCCGTGCATATTTCATCTTTCATGTAGAAATGGAAGCGTCAAAAAACATAGAATGCAATTTGTTACAGCCCGTAATTGGACTCGAAGCTTTCTTTGCGTACGGAAGATTATTAGACTGAGGTATGCATTTAAAAAAAGTCTTCAAATAACGATTCCGGTGTAACTCCAACGGACAAATGGTATGTTCTTATTGACCATGTTTTCCAGAACACTGAAAGTGAGGTAGTTCATCAGTAAGTGTATGATCGGGAAGCTAAGTAGGTATGCCTCAGAGAGCTTTGGAGATAACTGTATAAATGTGTGATTCTTACTGACTTTACTCGTAAAGTTCTGTTTATATTATTTTTTTACCGGCTGATACAAAAAATTTGAATTATGAAGATACATACCAAAATTTCTGTGTGGAAATATTTTCAGCTGCTACCTCAAGCCTGAATAACGTCCCCATTACACTCATAATAGGGTTGCAAAGCCGCTTTCATCTTCAATTTTAAGAAGTTCATAAAAATATAACGCACTTTAGAGTTTTTAATTTGTACGTGCCGTCTCCACTCCGACCAAGCTTGGTTAACAAAGTTTTATTCGTCAGGCTTTACTGAAATTTCTGCTTTTTATTTTTCGCGAAAACTGACTTGAAGAATAAAATGAATGATTCACAAAATATGCCGCATCATTACTGCAGAATTAAAGTATTAATTGGATTGCATTATTAACTCCAATTTTAGCACTCACATGGTATTTCATGTTTGCAAATGAGCTATGCTTTTTAATCACATTTATTTTCCTTTTAATCTAAATTTAGTTTTAGAAAACGGTATACTTGGCAATTAGTTAATACCATTTATAGTCCGCATAAGCAGATTTAGTCCTTTTCATAAGTTGACATCTTCATTAACCAAAACGCGAAATGAAATCAGTGGCAGCGGAGTGCCCTTACGATAATTCAGCCAATTATCTGAAGGGCCACCAGACAGCTTCGAGCAAACTCTCGTGACGATTGGCTCGTGCCAATTCCGACCCTCCCCCTGCTAATCAAGATCGAAATTTGCACAGCAGTCTATATCCTCCACACAAAAATAAGGCTGGAGCAGATGAAAAATAAAGAGAAACCATGTTTTCTAGGTATTGCCCTGGCAGAGTCATCTCATGGTCTCATGACCAAGAGCTAGGTACATCTTTTCCAAATCTTTTCCTAAGCAGGTCATTTTGCAGACTTTAGAGTTGAGGAGGTATATCATTTATCAAGCAACAAATCATTTAAGGTTAAACCAGGACTTAGCTGCAGCGGAGCGGCGCGGCACGGCGCGGCAATGTCAGTTCATACATTTTGACAGTTATTGCAGCGCAGTGCCGCTGCAGTGCGGTACATCTCATACATTTTCATACAAAGAATCGTTTGTCGCGCCGTGCCGCGCCACGCCGATCCGCTGCAGCTACGCCCTAGTGCGGTCTAACCTTTAGTCCTTCAGTAAATTTATCTTCGAAATCCGCATTTCAATCAAGCCACATTAATTCACTGAGATGAATGTTTCGTGTCAATCAACGCGGGTTCGATATAGGATATATAGGTAACCATTGGTAGCAATTCGTAGTTGCAAAAATCACGACTTAACTAATATTAGTCTATACCTGTCATTTTCTATCATTAGGGAACAGAAAGGGACGGCAATAATTTTAGAGAAAATTTAGTTTAGTTGTGTCCTCCACGAATCGATAGCTGTAGAGAATATGAATTCCTTATTTGGGGTGCATTGATTTTGGAACTCTCTCTTACCCAAAAAGGGAAAACAAATCAAAAATCTTTAACATCTTTTGAGATTTTCAAATGCCTTGCGAAATTGTGCTAAAATAGGTTACTGAGGACCTATGAAAATTTTCATTTGCGACTAGATTAAAAGTAAAAATTCAGACAATGAACGTAATCCCTAAGGCTCGTATTTAAAAAGCGATCTCAAGATTGAGAGCAATATTGAGTGCAGGTTTGAGTGGTAATTTTGTACTGGAATGACATTTCTGATACAAACTCAAACTCGCTGTCACTCTTGAGAGCTGATTATAAATACGGGCCTAAGTTGTCAATTCAAGATGTCCTCTCGTAAAAAGAACTACATTCTCATATCGAGATAACTGGAGATTGCATTTATCACAGCAAGTCGTCGTCTCAGCTGTGTGTCGACCAGGATAGTAACCAATATTATTTCGCGAGTCTGTCTGTCCGTCTATAGGTATGCTAGGCTTAATTTGTTTTGCGCCTATAAAAAAACCGACTAGTTTCATTCACTCTCATGTCGAGATAACTGGAGATTGGAACCTATCTCAATAGCAGGCACGTCTACAACTAGACTGCCGTAGTTCGCTCCACGTTCGTCCAATTCACAGGTACTATGGTCCAATTACACTCGGTGCAATACAGTTCTGTCTAACTAAATTGTGTCCAATACAGACAGCCCGTCTGGCGGACCTTTGTTCCTTTGTTGGTACCGTGAATCGTGATCCAACTCTACACAGCTTTCTTGTCATTCTAGGTTCTAAACTGTCTACTTCGGTTTGGTTGTCTGCTTATATTTTTAGGGATTCGTAGTCCACTAGGAACCCATATCAATTCACCTGTATGTCTTTCTCTTCATCTGTATGCGCGTCTAAAGTACTCTGTCAATTATTCAGCTATTAATTTTCAATTACCTGTCTTGAAAAATATCAAAAGTTTTAGGATCTTCTAATTTTACACAATTCCATTGCAAACACACCGTACTCAAATTCTCATTACGATGACATAATCATCGTGCCTTTGATACTACGATTGGTTCCGAGCGCAGCAAACAACAATTACATTACATTACATACCTACTGGGTGTTTCGCATAGACCCCGGCGTTAATCACTCAAAACAATGTCAACTGTCGGACGGTAAATACTGGCCCGGCCTGGCATGAACCAGTGAACCTGGAACGTATCTGGCATGTACCAGGCCTCATTACCCTGGCATGTGTCGTTCAATACAGACCAATGCATGTTGGATAAACACGATGCGGCGGCCTAATTACATTCACTCGATTTGTCAGATTGTAACGAAATTAGTACAGGTAATAACAGAGAAATCTCCTATTAGGGTGTAGGTAATACAGATGGCTGATCGATTCGCTAATGAAAGACTAAATAGTTGCCAATAAGGAAGGCTTAATTAGAACCTTAACAAGAAAAAATGGAAAAATATTATATTATAGTTTTGTATGAATGCAATATATACTATGTTGTTACTTTTTCACGCTAAAACGAAACATTATTGTTATTATATTTGAAATGTTAAATATGTTATTCACTTTTTCAGCATAGAAATGAACCATCAAGTTAATTTAGGTAATGAAAGTCTAGTAGTTCCTTCCTTTCGACGTAAAATAACTTAATTACCATCCACAAGCTATGGTGTACAAATACGCATTAAAGTTAAATTTAATTATCTTTTACAGGCTTAAATAGCACCGTGGGGAATATTACAGTTAAAATTAACTGAAGGTTAAAGAGAATATTAATTCCTTGAAATTAATTATACCGTACATTATGCATTTCGACACTTTAATAATTATTACGTAGAGTAAAATATTTCTTTTCCATTTTTAATTACAGAAGTATTGTTTTTAACATGTTCATTTACTGTATTTTTTGGAGAGAAGTATTGGTATTTCAGTGACTTAATTCCACATAAATATTACATTTACTTAAACTCTAGTGTCTGCGATGATCTATGATTGCAAAAACCTTGATACTTTTATAGCATTTCAATTCGTTTCATCAATCGTCCTCTTTGAAATTAACGTATCCAGCTCAGCGAATCGCGCCACATAGAGTTATGCAGTGTTATAATATAAATACTATAACGATGATCATAGCAATGAACTAATCTAGGATCAAAGCTTTTATGACGTTTCATCGATACGACCTTTTTGCGGTTAGTGCATTCACTCGAGTCGCCTATTTGAGTGCAAAATCTTGTCGAGGCGAGACCTAGGCTCGTATTTATAAAGCGATCTCAAGATTGAGGGCAATATTAAGTATGGATTTGACAGATCGTTTTGTACTGAAATGACATTTTCTGATACGGACTCAAACTCGCTGTCACTCTTGACTTGAGAGCTGATTATAAATACAGGCCTTAAGTACGCACACAGATAATATCCTTCTAAATAGTATTTGAATAAAATTTGTATATCAACTATTTGTAGGCTCATGCCTAGGGGACGTATATGAGCTGATGATGATGATTCGAATTATAACTGCTATTATCAAGTAGTTCGGAAGCTTTAATCCAATACATCCTCTTTGCGGCTACCATCAGTCGGCCATTTGAGTGCACATCCGTGTTAGGACGGGACTTGCGTACAGCAACTTTGTGTCCCGATGTCCCGAACTGCGGCCGATAACAGGATGAGGATTCTAGTCTAGTGAATGCGAAACTTCACACACACCAATACGTTTTTTAATGTATAAAGAGGGATTAGAAGGATTGTCTTTAAAAAAAGATTTTTTTTTCTTTATTGAATGAGACCTTTTTTTAAATTACCTCACTATCTTGTAATATTATTTACCGCCGCTAATTGAGACAGAACTTTATTCATTTTACTACCAGAGGTAAATTGAAATAACCAATAACAATAATTGAATTTTCATTTTGTTTTAATCACTACTATTGGTTGACTGATTTCATCGCATTGCTTTTGGTTGACCGCAAACCACGTAGAATACCAACCTTTTAATTACAATAAAATTATAATAGTTAAGTATGCGGTTATTCTTTACCTAATAGAAATGACTCAAATGTAGAACAAGAAAAAAATATTAAATAATTATGCCTTTGACGCTCTTTCTATTACGTAAAGAATAAATAAATTAAAGTTTATTAAAGATTCTAAAAATTAGTTCAAATATAGTAAAATCAAATGATTTTATATAAAATGAGTGTTATATGAAAGAATATTATAAATGATAAGCATTATACAATATGAGATTATAGAAACTAAGTATTATATCAAGTAAACGTTATGTCAAATTAGCGTGATACCAAGTGAAAATAGATATTTTGTTTTTATGTCAAATGAATCACACCCAACAAAAATAATCTAGTACGTATGCACTTTTAATCTTAAGGCTATCAGTACTTAGCTATCTAATTTCTTTTGAAAAAATACGTACACGTACGCTAATCGAGGATTAAAAATTGACTTTTTTTTTAAAGGCGTAAGAGTTTACCTAGATATTGCAATTAACATGTTTTTTTATTAGATGCATATTTTCTATCCAACCTCGAAGAAAATATTATGTAGAGAAGATATTGCTACGAGATGTAGCAAGATTTCCCAGTGGTTTTGATATTAGTATGAATGTTTATATAAATCACGATATATAGCGCAAAAGTAAGAAAATTTTTGTGATACAGTCAAATCTGTGCAATCTCTCGTTATTACCTAAAATATTTCACGATAAAAGAATTTGTATCAAATATCTTATACAATATTATGTCTTTTATACTAAAGCTGTGACTAAAACATGCAAAATAATAGGTGTATTAAAGGAATTGAATAATAGACCATTAAAATAAATTGTAATATTCGGCACATTATACCTATTAAATTAAGTCTTACTTAATTAACATAAATAAAACAAAACACAACGTTTATTTTGTAACTTGTTTTTCTTTTACTGTGTGCGATATTCACCTTAACATAATATTTTAGTCTACATAAATATATTTTCATGAACCCCATTACTATTTGCGATGACGTCATTACTAACATGTGTTTTCTGTTTGTTACAGCAAGTACCAACTTAGTGGGGAAGTTCACCCAAAGCGTCCGACGGATCGTTCAGGACGTCAAGGATGAGGGAACTTCCAGTAAGTATACCAGGTGTAAGGGACAGCATACTGAAAACTGAAAGCGGTTGCTCAGTCAATGAAACTGAACAACTATATCAGCAGGAAATTCTTTCAGGAAATAAAAAATAATGTTGGCTTTCCCATACAAATTGTTTGATCGAGGTGGTCATTTTGTATGGAAAGGTAAAAAGAAAACATTTCTTGAAAGAATTTCCTCAATTTGGGGATAATAATTTGGCCACATTACTCTAAGGGGCATGGCAAATAGGAAGCGGTGCGGCGCGGGCGAGGCGGAGGCGCGTCAATTTTGTATGTAGTTTACGTCTGCGCAGCGCAGCTTGATTTTAAGTTTCTATACAAAAACGACGCAACGGCGCCGCACCGCTTCCTATTTGCCATGCCCCTTAAATGAAGAGAGAAGTCAGTTTAGTATTTGTGTTAAGTTTATTTTTGACTAATAAATTAATAACCATCTTCAGTCTTTTTCAAATCACTGAAGCAACACATAGTTGACACTGCAATTTTAAAAAGCGTTTAATTTATTACCCCGTCCTGTATTTAAATATCCGGACGTCATTCAAAAACGGTTTGTACATAGAAATCGCATTAAACATTAATATGGTTCACTGAATAGTACAGAATTTAAATCCAAATAAAACATAAAAATGTATGAACAGTAAACCGAGAGTCATTCAAACTCCATCTCCCCACATTGTAGTCAGTAGAGAGCTTCTTCTACACATAAACTAACACGACCAAAGCTAAACTTTTATTGGTTGAAGAGCTATTTCCTCGGGAGCAAAGTAAAATGTATTTTCTTTAAACTTACTTCTTAGGTACGTTGTAGATAGGAAATGTTATTACTCAGGAAATATAAACTTGGAAAAAGCAATCAATGAATCAACATTCATAGCTATGACGTGTACATGAGAAAGACTATGATGAATTCGCCACCCCCGCTACCTGCTCGAGACGGAACGGCATTCGGAAAGTCGAAGGTTTGGACCTTTACCTCAAGGACTTGGGTCCTGCCCGAGGTGAATTTATTATTCCGTTCTTTCATATTATATCAGATTATCATTAAATTCCTTCAAAATGGTTAACTTTCTTAGACGACGTTTATTACTTTCTGTTTTTTTTTTTACCCGACTACGGCAAAGCCAAAAGGAAGGGTTATTCAAACAGTAATAATACCTGTAACACCTTGCACGTCTTTCCCGGAAGTCCGGAAGCCCAAATTCGGCACATACCCATAAATCTCCGTTCCATGTCGAAGGTCGGTCGCCAGACTAATATCTGTCCACTTTATCAACCTCGCTGACCGGGTGAATGGTGTCGGATGCCCTGAGATGCCCACATCGATAGGAACCTAATGAATCACGTCCACTGAAGCGACTGAAGCCTATACAATCAATGGGCGAGGCTTGTAGCATTCTGAGGGAACCTCACTTGAATATTAATAGTTTCGCTTCGTCTAGTCGTTGGGGGAGCCACCGGTCAACTTGTTGATTTGATTTGTGGTATTGGCCAAAGTTTGCGAACAATTTTGTGTTTAACAATTTTGTCTTTGAAGTAAGAATACCTATTTAAAAACACAGTAATAAAGTCCTGAAACTTTTCTCAAGAAACAAACTTAGATCTAATATTATGAAAACGCATATGATCCTCTCGTACCTACAAAAGAATCTAAAGAATCTTCAGATAACTCTCTTAGTATAGCAGCAAAACGATTATATCTCGACCTGATGAACATAATTATGATCATTGAGGTAAATTGTTCAGTTTGATGAATAAAACCTAGCCTGAACCGCAGCCTGTTACTAGAACAAGCGATGACCAAGACTGGTCTCAGCTTTCCGAGAGACTGCTCTTGAATACAAACGAGTAGTTTTCTTCGCCGTCTCTCGCCCGTTGACTTGTTGATTTGATTTGCGGTACCTCTTATTTGCCAAAGTTTTCCAGACGCAAGACTCGTAGGGCGGCACTTAGTTAAGTTTGTGGCTGAAGTAAAACTTCGCCAAGGTTAAAGAAATTACCTACACACGCTGTTTCCTTTGCGATTTCTTGTTTAATTTGTTTAGACTTTAACTCTGCTTTGAAAGAAAAAGAATCAGGAATCTAAAGTTCAAAACAGCTAAAATTCGTGAAAACTTGTGTAAGTAATAAGAAATAATCACCTGGAAAAATGATGTTACAAACAATTAACTGCTCTACCTGAAATATACATACCGAAAATATTTATGTTACCAGGCGGGCAGACGAAGGAAGAGGTGATAGAGACGAACGAGCGCCTTCGAGCTGTGCGCGTGCGACTCGACGAGAACTACGACACGGCGAAGAAGGCGCTGGTGACGCTGATGACGCGGTACTGCGACTCCAAGGCGCAGAGGAACGTCTTCACGAGGTACCAGCTGCTCAAGGCCATGATCAAGGTAAGACCATTGAGAATAATTATTCCAGGTATTCAGACTAAAGAAGAGATGGTAGAAACAAACTACGACACGTCGAGAAAGGCGCTGGTGACGCTGATGACGCGGTACTGCGACTCCAAGGCGCAGAGGAACGTCATCACGAGTTACCTGCTGCTGATCAATGTAGAGGATAGGAAGGAAAGAGGAAGTAGGATCAGGATACTTAGGCTCGTATTTATTAAGCGATCTCAAGATTGAGATCAATATTGAGTGCGGATTTGACAGGTAATTTTGTACTGGAATGACATTTCTGATACGAACTCAAACTCGCTGTCACTCTTGAGAGCTGATTATAAATATGGGCCTAAGTTACCAGGAGTACAAACTATAGAAGAGGTAATAGAGATGAATGAGCACCTTTAAGCGGTGTGGTAAGAGCGAGCATGGAGAATTAGGTTATTCTGATACCAGATGCACAGACGGAAGAAGAGGTGACAGAAATGAAGGACTATCTACGAGCTACTGCATCTCTACGATGCGGAGGCACTCTGATTAGGTAAACATTTTCACAAGGTACCAGTTACAAAGATGGTAATAGGTAATAAAATTCTTTATTACTACCTAAATGCATGAATTGTAGGGTGTTTCCCGCGATGTGTATTCATTAAGCAATGCTTTATTAGTTTAAGCCGTAAAGGCCTCGTCATATTTTGATAGACTAATTGGGGAATTTAAAGGTGATCTTTAGGGATTGTGCCTTGATTGCGACGTACACTGAATTTAGTTATGATCTTATTAGATTCAGCGATGATGCTTAATGTTACACGTGTCTGTGTCCCTAGTGCGTGGTTCTAGATCAACTCAATATCCAAGTTTGTCAAGTTTATCATATAAGTCGTAAACTTTACAAAGTGTGTGTTTTCCAAACTTTCGCATTTTCAATATTAATTAAGTAATATTTTTACTGAAATGGGTACAATACCCGTAACAAAATAACTATAACATTGCATCTCTGTCCCGGCGTCTCGGCTTATTTGCTATAGCAGTATCTCAGTCGAGTAATTACGTAATGCAATTAAAGTGGAGTACCGGCGAGCAAAGCGGGGTGGAATAACTAGTCTCTGGGAGCTATCGTGGCTGCTTGAATGCGCGAGAGAAAATTAATAAGTACGACTTGCCTTCTGCACCGCCTGGATTCGATTCCCGGTTCGGCAGATATTATAATTGGAGCGACTTTTATCGACAAACGCGGAAAGAGATGTTATAGATAATACAGCTTTTGCTAGTCTACGAAATTTGTATCATATCATGGAGTACCTACACCAGATAACAGTCATTTCGACATTCTAGTACTAATATCACACTTCTACGATATAGGTGCTAAAATGCGCCGAAATGGTTCCAATCGGTAGTAGGTACTGTTTAAGTATATGCATATATTTAAACAGTTATAATTGAGTCCAACCGCAGTCGCGCTGCAAGCTTTATTGCGTGTACACTCGTTAAGCCTCGGCAATAAATTGTGCTCATTATCGAGGTCGCAGGTCAGGAGCTTCGTGATCGATGTGTCGTGTATTCTGCCACATACGCTCCATCACACGTGGAGATGCCATCGATGATCCCATGATGCATACTCCCATGCTGGACTGAGAGCGATAAGAACATGGAATTTTCATCTGCTTCTTTCCCCAAGCTGTAGAAATCAGAAGCGGGAAATGAGGATTGCAGCATGTTACGATTTTAGGCTATGGGCTGACAACCTATCTCTATAGCAATACGCATTACTTTTGTTCTGAAAATAAACCTAAATTTTTTCCAAATGTGTTGAAAACGCCCCTTCTCTGAGATCGTTGACGCTCTGTCTACCCCTTGGGCGTTACTTTATGTGTATTTACCTATAAATTCTGCTCATTATCGAGGTCGCAGGTCAGGAGCTTCGTGATCGATGTGTCGTGCGTCGTGACCTGCCACAAGCTTCACGTGGAGATCCATTAGATATTGATGTACATCACGCACTCCACTTCCTATGCCTCGACCTTCTCATGAGGAGTCTAGCTTTAGGAGTTAAATGTTGAGGCCAGTTGGCTGAGTGATGACGGATGGGATAGCTGCTAGCTAGAGGCAGGGAACCGGACCGAAGTCCAACCGGACATGTTTCGAACTTGTATACCTCGATTCAGAACTTGTGCTTCTTAATGTGGCGCCATCTATCAGCTACTAAATAAATATTGCATGTTTTCACCACGGCCACGAAGATACCGTCGATTTCGAAATTATTTCAAGAACGCAAACTCCGATTCTATCTATGGTAAAACGAAAACCATCATACGCCTTCTAAGATATCGGAGTCACTTAAAGCCAAGCAACACTGTTTATTTCAGTGTCGTTATTGTAGTAATAAATGGTGTCTCTATCATTTCTATACCTTTAAGAATCATACCAAACGTTAAAATCACCCTTTAAAATATGAAATGCCATCAAAGAAAAACTGAAACATCATTTTGGTCTTCGGAACTGCCTTATCTTAATGTAACATGTATCAGTATCTCAACTCGTTTACACCGAGTCTCGAGAGGAGATATTAACTTGACAAATGATAGGGCATCCCGCGCTCATTAATCTCCCTTCATGAAGCTGTGTATCGATATTATCCGGATCATATGTCTGTAATGGTATTCTGGCGGTGTTGATGGGGTTTCGCGTATTGACGGCACAGAGTGCCTCAAATTTCCGAGTGTCGTGTGAAAGGGGATAGTGCTTTATGTATAAATGGGTCTTTATCTGAGGTGATATTAGAGGATCTGTCATCAAACGATCCATACCGGGATAAATGGCATCATGAAAAAGGCTTGCTCATGAAAAAGGCCAAAATATAAAGATGAGTCTCTGTTGGTCATTGAAATTCTGAAGGAAAAACATGTACGAGTAATTCCTAAAAAGACAAAAGAAAATGAGTCGCATTGTAAAGCAAAGTCTCACAGTTTTCGATGTCATATTTCTCAGAAGCCAGGCTTACAGGCGAAGCCTTTTATATTTATTTATGAATATTGTCGACCATGGCCGGGAATTGAATCACGGTCTACTTATTGTCTTGTACAGTCGCAACCAAGAAAGTGTACAAAGAAGCGTACGATATGTGCTCTTCATGAGAATCAGCACAATCTTTGAGAGTTTCGCTTGTGTTGTGTTGTGGCTAATTTGCTAAATGTAAATTTAAATCAACCAAGTCTCTTTCAGAGAAATAAAATTAAGAAAGGACAGGTATTAAGGTTACCTTTATGCTTATTTATTTACCACAGGCCTTTTGACATGGTTTGTTAATTGACCACCATCACAGCTAGGACTTTCGCGCTTTGTACTTATAAAATGTTTTAAGATACGTGCTTAATGACCCGTGTTAAACATATTTAATTATAGCTAGTGGATCATCTTCAGCCAGCACCCTTCAACCTTCATTGTCCTAAAACAATCTGGAAAAGTCACGTAAAGTTCCACCACTGTTTGCATCATTACTTATATCTAGTGTCTCTTCTGATACTGTGTCCGTCTACTTATCTTATATAAAAATATTCACAGACTCAATCTTGGCTGGAATCCCAGACGTGCTGTTTCCATTTACATCCACAAATAGGATTTAACTTGTTTCTACAGTATGTTCTCCTCAGGTACCCTGCATCAGGTACATGTTATTTTTCGTATAGTAAAGTTGGTCTCGTTACAGTAGATACTTTCATACGAAAGGTTTCCATACAAAGGGGCCATTCGTCCATTCCGTTACCCATTCATGCAAGTGACAGACAGGTATGAACATTGCTTCCTTAATCACTACTACGCTGTGCTGCTGAAACGTAGCGACAAAAAACTCACGGTCTGCTCGTCCTGCCAAACCGTCGACTAAATTGTTTCCATTTATGCATTCCAAACGCAGAAATATAATAGAAGCCCAGAAATTTACCAGTGTAGTCCTAACTGGAAGGGTGAGACGTGACCCGCTTGTAATAGGGACGAAGGGCGGGTTTCGGAAGGCACGTACACACCTCGAGATTGCCGAGTCGGAAGGTTTTTACCCAATTACAAGCTGTCCAGGAACTAGTTGGGTTAAAAGAAGTTCCCGAGGAGCGGATTATCCCGAAATATTAAAGACCCTGATTCAGTGATTGGAATGGAGATATCGTAGTAAGAGCAGCTAATTGATTTTTATTTTGATTTGTTGATTGATTTTGTCAATTGTGAAGAATGTAGAAACTACAAAGTACTAACAGTAGTAGTAACTACTTCTTTTTTTTTTTTTCGCGTTTAAAAGGTTTCGTAGTTGACTTTCAAAGAATAGATATTGTTTCTCAAATAAAACTGCTCCATCGTTGCAATCTCGGAAAGAATGTCTTCCGATGCTATTAAAAATATTCTCATAAATATACAATTTCTTTACTCGGAAAAAGTGACTTGCCTTTTATTTCAAGAAGCTTAAAATATTACTTTAATATTAATTTTTTAACTTCCTGTATATTTACATTTTACAAGATCACACACGATATTGTGAATATGCACCAATCACGGCGAAATAAACGTACGTCGATTGTCATTGATTTATGGTGAATCCTAGAGAGATCTTGACTGCGTGGCCAATCGTCACGACCTGCCTTTATGGAGCCGATAAAACTAGTTATACAGTAGCGAAAGAGCATTGAAACGGTTTATGCTCTCTATGCGGGTTCACACGGTCGGTAGGTAGGGTCGGCTACATAGGCTCGTATTTATAAAGCGATCTCAAGATTGAGAGCAATATTAAGTATGGATTTGACAGGTCGTTTTGTACCGAAATGACATTTCTCAAACTCGCTGTCACTCTTGAGAACTGATTATAAATACGGGCCCTAAGTTACTAACGGATAAGAGGATTTGATCTCCACCAGCTCTACTCTTAAACTGGAATCAGATTTTAAAAAGTTTATTCTATTAATCGGCTGTAGCATTAGCTATAGTACCTACACAGATAATGTGAGTTGTAAAAGCATTTGTTGGAAATAAAGGGCAGACGAGGTTGACATTTCGCAACCAAGAGTCGCCGTAGTTTGACCCTTTTGTTCCCACTTTGGCCAATTCATTCACACGATCCACGCCCGCCCACAACAATTAACACCGTGAATAGGTATCATCTGTATATCCGTCTGACTGTACAGCAGTGTAGGTATTTCAGAAGGCAGCATGTTTGTTCTCCGCTCTGTTGGTAGTCGCCACACGTCCTGCCACGCTCACACCAATTAACACCGTGTTTATCCGTCTGACTGTACCGCAGAGTTTCAGGCAGCATTTTGCTTACCGCTATGTTGGTAGTCGCCACACGTCTCGCCACGCTCACACCAATTAATACCGTGTATATCCGTCTGACTGTATCGCAGTGTTTCAGGCAGTATGCTTGCTTACTGCTCTGTTGGTATTGGTAGTCGCCACACGTCCTGCTACGCTCACACCAATTAACACCGTGTATATCCGTCCGACTGTACCGCAGTGTTTCAGGCAGCATTTTGCTTACCGCTATGTTGGTAGTCGCCACACGTCTCGCCACGCTCACACCAATTAATACCGTGTATATCCGTCTGACTGTATCGCAGTGTTTCAGGCAGTATGTTTGCTCACCGCTATGTTGGTAGTCGCCACACGTCTCGCCACGCTCACACCAATTAATACCGTGTATATCCGTCTGACTGTATCGCAGTGTTTCAGGCAGTATGTTTGCTCACCGCTCTGTTGGTATTGGTAGTCGCCACACGTCCCGCCACGCTCACACCAATTAACGCGGAAATTCCCCGGCAAAGCAAATTGTACTGGCTAGCGTATTTTCTGCACCTAAATGCTGTTCAGATTTGCGACGTCTGTAATTATGTTGTTGTATTATTTTATGTTCTTTTTCTTATTTTTGGAAACTGATAGTACCAAAAACATGGCTCTGTTTAGATTGGCGATTTTTGTATTTAATTTGGTTTCCTAATTTTGTATATTATTTTTATGTAGAGTAGCTTATTGTACAATATGTAAGAAATAAATAGTTACCTATGTATTTGTCTTCTCTTTTCTCGTCTTCTTCTGCAAAAACAATTACTACCTACTTACATGAAAAACATGGAATAAATATTGTTATTCAGATGCGAAAATATAAAGGTATAATTTATATGTATAATCAAAGGAACTTTAAATGAACAACAGTTCTTTGATTAGGTATATTTGCTGAAGCGTTGCAAGAAGGCAAGACACAGTAAACGTAGAAAACATTTTATTATAAAACGTCTCGGTTTTCAGTGGAAAGGAAACGTAACAAGCACATGAATGAAATTGGAACAAAAAGCAAAATACAAGTATTTTTAAAAAGAATTCAAACAACCCGACTGTAGTACATATAAAAACATGTTTGCATTATTTTTTCTAAAATTGAGCGAATATGAATAATATATGAATCATATATATTTGAATATGAATTATGAATATGAATCATATAATATTATAGTAATCTCCTTTTAATTACCTTTATTTTGATACCCCACTCGATAGGAACAGTCGAAAAAAAAAATTTATGACTTACAATTCTGCGCCTAAAATCCGCCATTTTGAATTTTGAAAAATTACACCTAGTTTACTACACAAATTACACATTAGACCAATCGAACGATACCCTCATTGTTGAATTCCATCCAGCCGTTTCGGATATACGAGCTAATAAAGAAATATCAGTACAAACATAACATACAAGATACGCACGAAAAACACAACCCTTCCTTGACAGTCGGGTAATGACAGTCGTCGGGTAAAAAAGAGGAAACCCGACGGTTCCCATTTCCTCGAGCGCGTCCGAGTTAGTTCAAATAAATTGTATCAGTATTATTACAACTGGAAGAAAGAAAGTCGCAAACGGACGTCGCGGAGGATAAAAACTTTATAATGTTTCTCGAAATTGCGTTTCTTTTTCGCCTAAACCAAATAAGACCATTTTTCTTTGTCATCTAGTCTAGGTCGTTGTTGTCAACGTAACTTTTAGAAAAGAAAAATACGCCTCCATTTTAAATCTCTCACTGCTTAAGTTATCGAGCCACTTTTAATACAATATTTGTGATAGGCTAGCTCAAGATTGGTATACCACCAAGTACTAGAGTCATAGTATCAAGAGAACTTACCCTAAAACAATGATTCAAAACAAAATTAAAGCTCTTGATGAGCTCTTGAATATTAGTTCTGTCAATAAATAATTGCATAGACTACTCTTGTTCGATATACTTAAACTGGACTAATCAACAAATCTTTTATAATGCTAATAGGTAATTGGATCAAAGAAGCCACGCCGAAAATTGAGTTAAGTTAGGTACTTCTTTCTGCAAATTCCACCAAAAACGTAGAAAAAGCAATTGCAGTCAACTGACCAAGCTCGTTCCCTTCCCATCCCACCGACTTAGGACTATTATATATTCTGTGCTAGGACATCTTATTTTATTCTATGACCTCGATTCGGCGTAAACACGATGTAACTAAAATAAGGCCATTTCCTGTCGTTTTCTGCCATGATAGAACAGTAAGCTACAGACGAACAAATTTTAATTCTGTCAGTTACAAAGTATTCTAAAGGAAAAGTTGACACCACGAATTCTTGATTTGACAGATTTATAGTTAGTTTGTCCATAGTAGCTTCCTAGTCCCTTTCAGTTCTCTCATGGCAGAAAATAACAGATATGCTTTTATTTTAGTTAATTCGTGTTTTCGTCGAATCGGGGCCTATGTCTGTGCTGGAGCTATTTGCCTAAAAGTACTTAAACAACTTTACTGCTTTAATTATTTGTATCAGTGGCTCCATCTGCTAGTTTGCAAGTCTCCCGGCGGCGGAGAGGAGAGTTATCTTAATGGCGAGTTTATCCTCCGGGGACTTGCCAGATACCATGTCCTGAAAAACTAATGAGGATTTAACCACTTCATTGTAAGGCTCGTATTTATAAAGCGATCTCAAGAGTGAGAGCAATATTAAGTGTGGATTTGACAGATCGTTTTGAACTGAAATGACATTTGTGATACGGACTCAAACTCGCTGTCACTCTTGAGAGCTGATTATAAATACGGGCCTAAGACCGCGCAAGTGATTAAAACGCTCTCGTTAAACTCTCTCACTAAACGTTCTCGCAACGTCGCAAGATCTTTTTGCATAGCATTTAGTCCGCTATATCTATCTCACTTGTTGGTAGGTGCTAAAACAATGTTGGACAGATCTCGGTTAATTTAGATAAAAATAATTTCTATTTTACTCTTGCCTTACTTTGACTTTATGAGAGTTCAACCCCATGGTCCTGAAGGGCGAGTTTCAACCATATGGTCCTGAAGGGAGAGACCTAGGTAATTTTTTGTTTTGTGTCAGGTAACGACTCCAAAACAAAGGAGGAGGTTCTCAATTCGGTTGTATGTTTTATTTATTATTTTTATTATTATTATCTTAACTGTCACGTTTGCTCACCCTCACATACTATAACAAAATTTATAGATATATAAATATATAAGCACAGATCTGAAGCTTTTAACGGTACAATAGCTCCAAAGCACTAACATTTTCTAATATCACGCGACCGCGCCGTAACTTTAGACGTACATTAGAACCTCACTATAGAAGGAACATTACTCGTTTTTATTGCTAAAGCGTCCCCCTGATAAATGCTCGGCAGATATATGATACCTAAGGCCCGTATTTATAATCAGCTCTCAAGAGTGACAGCGAGTTTGAGTTTGAATCAGAAATGTCATTTCAGTACAAAACGGCCTGTCAAATCCACATTTAATATCGCTCTCAAACTTGAGATCGCTTTATAAATACGAGCCTAAGTATTTCGAGCAAAGTATAATAATTTGATGTTTATCATAATAATTTTATAAAGGCCGTTCGTCAGATTTAGCAACATTTTGAAACTGTTTCCTCATACTTTTGTACATAGTACTGTGTATGTGCATATACCTAAATTAGATACATACTCGTATATGAAAAAAATAACGCTCGGCCTAAGCTTGAAAATGGGATCTGTCTATCCAAAAACAAGTTTATTTAAGGAACAGGTCTTAAAAAATGATAAAAATAGTCAACCAGCTTATTTAACTGACACGAGAAGACGAATAATATTTCTTCATATTTCAACACATATTTTGGGACAAAATACTAACCCCAATACCGGGCACTTAGGCCCGTATTTATAATCAGCTCTCAAGAGTGACAGCGAGTTTGAGTTCGTATCAGAAATGTCATTTCAGTATAAAACGACCTGTCAAATCCATACTTAATATTGCTCTCAATCTTGAGATATAAAGCGATCTCAAGATTGAGAGCAATATTAAGTATGGATTTGACAGGTCGTTTTATACTTTAATACGAGCCGTAATGATTCACCCTAAGCCTTAGGGCCTAAAATATACTTATTTACATTATATTTGTTACAAAAATAACCTAACACAGCCCTATACAGTTGTTTGTATTGTAACTAAACACGATGTACATAATGGCTCTTCGCTACTGTAAACACCGCCCTATTACATTTTATACAGCACTTCTGTTCTATAACCTTTTCCAATAACGGCACAGCATCGTAACTTCAGAGCTTAGAGGAGCAGTAACATAATACTTGTTACAAAGAAAAGCTGTCGTCTTTGCTAGCTTTACGGGTTATTGCACACTGGTGGTTTTTTTCTTATGTACCTAGGTTCGTATTTATAAAATGATCTCAAGATTGAGAGCAATATTATGTATGGATTTGACAGATCGTTTTGTACTGAAATGACTTTTCTGATACGAACTCAAACTCGCTGTCACTCTTGAGAGCTGATTATAAATACGGGCCCTAGTTTGTTTATGAGTGGGTCTGGTCTGGGTATGTACAAAATGCTATGGTTTTTCTTTTGTACTGTATCTATTGTTAAAGTAGTTGATACGTGTGGTGTGGTTGGTGTAAACTTTACACTGTAAAGTCTGCCGGCCAAGTACTAGTTCGCAACTCGCAACTCACTATCACATTATCCCAGGAACTACTTTCGATACAGATAAGTCTGTTTGGACTTTAGTTTTTTATTAGCTGTTTAATTTGTATCTTGTTAAGATTTTCTGATCCAAAGAAAAAATTACGAGTCGTCACCTACGGCCTAATATCAATACAATACAATATTTTATTGGTAATAATGTTACAAGTCACATTTGATAATTATCCCTTCCCTAGTCCAGAATAAATCCAGAGAATTATGGATGAGCCTTTCATTATAAACATTTTGTACCTATTACGACGCCTGCTACAAACTAATAGGGGTTGCTCTGATAACAAAACTGAACAATTTTCATCAGGAAATTATTTCAGGAAAGGAAATGATACTTGGCATTATCAAAAGTAGATAAAATAATCATTGAAAAGATTTTCTTTTCAAAATTTCAGGACGTGATCCGACTGGAGACGCAATACTGGTCGTTGGTGGAGATACCGAAGCAGGAAAAAGCTGAGACCGTACCAGCGTTTGTGCTGCGAGCCTGCTCCATCATGGAGAAGACCCAGAAGTCGGGGGAGGGGGTCAAGACATCCACCAAGCTCGCGGAGGAAGCTGCTGATAGGAGAGAACGAATAGAACGACTTAATGGTAAGTTACCAAATTGTCTCTTGCCCTGAGACTAAGAAGTAGGAAAGGCCAAGATGGTGCCGAACAGCTGAGCTTTTCTCCCATCTTGTACTTAGTCAAGGTTTTTGATAGTAGGGATTGAAAGGATAAGATCGACTCAAGTTTCAGTTACTATCTACTAATGGTTTTTATGCAGAAGAAATAATATTTCATCAGGTAAAGATGTCTCAAAATAAGTGGTTATTCTGAGACTTCCACCAAATGGAACAGCTTTGTCAACGGAGACAGAGAATTTTAATATATTCACTAAATATTTACTCAAGCACAGACAGACGTTTTACAATTAGGACCCCTTTCTAATTACCTTTTTGCCTTTTAGCCGACTCAGATAAAACACTCTGGGAATATAGATTTAGCTTGTTTAGATTTGTTAATTAATTTTCGTGGAGATGGATAGGCGTAATTAATGATCTAACCTACAGTTGACTCTGTCTGCGATGCTAAGGAAGCTGGTTATTACTCTTTTTAAGATAACACAAAAAACTAAAAGGGAAAGGTCTTTAAAACCAATGTGAGAAATTAGAAAAAAAACAGAAATATATTTTCTGATGAAAAATATTAAACGTAGGTAACATCTTTCTATATCACCACTTTCTATCTGTATCTTCACTTATTTTTTAAGATAATAAAAATCACTTTAAGATCTCCAAAACCAATAAATATGGGAAATAAGAGCAAAACCTGAAATATATTATTTTAATGAAAAAAAAAACTAAATGTAGGAAGCGTCGTCACCACCCTCTTCCAATTTCAAATAAAACGAGGAAAGAAAGACACACCTTGTTTAATAAAGTGTTGCTAAACCTCCTTAAGCCTAACGACACTGGCCTCTCGCCAACTCTTTGTCCGGAAAGCACCCGAAAGTCCCAATGTGCGGAAAGATATTCCAGAATGGTCCAGAGGGAATGTCTCCAGACTCGATTAAAATTGGAACTGAGAACGTGCCTACAGATGACACAATTTGTGGCAATTTATGAATACTTTTCGGAATAATTCTCTAACGTATCTTGTGACCTAATATAAGTCACATGTTTTTATCTGTGGGCTGTAGGTATCAACAGAATAGAAGATAGAGTTACCTTGAAGACTCGCCTTTAAAATGTAAATATCAGTCCAATTAAAAATGTGCTACGTTTTCATGCATGTCCAGAAATAAATTACATTCGTGGAATAAATTGGGTCCTCAAATAAAACTCAAATCTGAATTAAACGAAGCGGTCAGAACATACCTATCGCGTCGCCCGTTTTAAACCGATGGGACTCCTATCTGACCTATCAACAGAACAATAAAATGAGTTCAAAATGCCACCGCGCTTGACTTGAATCAGCACACCTCTGAAAATTGGAAATACAGAGATGTAATTCTGCCGTTGTATGAAATACGGAACATGTACACCTACTAAATTAGGGTTTGTTTGTGTATCAAACATCGATCTGTGCGACAATTTTAGTCTGTGCAATATTTTTGTAGTCACCTGTATATTTATTTCCTGCAAGTAAGGACAAGAGTCAAGGATAAAATCGCGGCAGAACACGCAAATAAATGCTTCACTTTATCAGTGATCAGTATCAATATGAAATTAATTTCAACCCAAATTTACCCCTTCGAATGTTCTATTTTCAAATATTATCATCACAGGAATTTGTATAAACATTTCGCGTGAAATTAGCAAGTAAAATCGTAAATCAAGTAAGTAGACGTCATCTGTTAGCACCAGGATGTACTCTCTGGGGTGGGGAGGATGCTCAAGGATTTTCTCCCCTACTGTCGTTTATAGAGGGGTAATAAATACAACGTGAAAATGTTTCGTACCCTTTACTAAGCAGAGCATTAGAAAAATTTCGTTGATTTTGAAACTGAGTGTGGTAATATAAGGTTCAAATTCAGGTGGCAACATATATTTGCCACTGCCTTATTACTTAAAGTCGTACTATCATGTAACTGAAAAACTTTTCACAAGTAACATGGGCTAATGGTTGAAAAATTTAGAAATAGTTGGTCATCATGTCATCAATGTTGCGTAGGAGAGGCTTTTCGACCAATTTTCCTAAGAAAATGTTATTCGGTTTCATGAGTAGGACCACCTCGTTTTAGCTTCAAAGCAAATTAAATTTCACGGAGGAACACCGTGACAGGATGTTTATAATTTAAATCTTGTCCCTTAAGAAGGTAATCTGCTTGCCAAACAGTAAATTGCCATTTCTCAAGTTCTAAGGCCGAATGAGCTCTTGGATTAGGAGAGTTTGGTGACAAAATTGGTAGGCTACTTAAATCCCAGCTCTACAAACACCATTAGTATTTTCTAAAAAAATTATTTCCTTTTAAGTATGTCTATTGTAATTATATTGGATGGATGTAATTTTATAGTTGCCGCAAATTCTTCAAGAGACACAGGTCGTTTATGAAAAAAAAGTATGACCTCCCATAGCGAATGAATTAGCTGCGTATCTTTTTGTATGATTGTATGTATGAAGTGAAGGTGCCAATATTTTTCTCGTTTTTTTTTGCTAAAATAAATGATGTTGTACCTACCCTACCCCATATTAAGTATAAAATTAATTTGACTACATTTTGAAACCCTCAAAGATATATGACGTACGTTACAGATATGACGACATCACAGATTGAGGCAGAGAACACTCAGATGACCAACGACCTCTACCGGCTGCTCAAGAAATACTCCGGCCTTAGGAACCTCATCAGGATGCTTAAGGTAAAACATGCGGCCACCGCTAGGTGAGTATAGTGTTCTGTGAACATGGCGCGGGTTCTCATTTTTTGGGCAGACATTCGGGCAATCCATACACGATGGCGGGACATTGCCAGGATAGGACAGTGTAAGTGTTAGGTTGCAAAAGATTGTGACAGGTGGAAAATGATCCTCAAGGGGGCCAACAATGAAATAGGACAGCCTTGGCCTACTATTATTCATTCTGCCAATCAAAATATGAAGTTGATTCTGTTTTGTAATCTATTACAAAGATACAAATTGCAATTTGTGTGAAAGTGTTGCTTTATTGTGATAATTCTAAAAAGCAATTTAAATGTTGTTTCAGTCTGAATACATGAGCACGAAGATGTACCCGATGATCCCTCGGTACACGATGCTGAAAGACATGATCAAGGACATCATGCACGACCCCGACTACATGGAGGTCTGCCATGAGGTGGACCCATAGCGAGGCGTGCGCAAATAGATGAGGAGCTCCTTCAAAGACCGCAGTCGTCGGTCGAACCGTCGCTAGCCGCGGGAGAGACTTCTAGACGTTTCTAGAACATTCTAGAACGTTCCGGAGAGAGAGCCACCTGGAGTGCGCGAAGGAGAATGCGAATGGATGCATGCTTCAAGCTTACGCTACGCTGCCGCAACGCTGCATTGAAATCTTGCTTCTTCAGTAGGGTATTGTTTTGAACTTTGGCTAGCGACTTAGTGAGGCGGGTACTCATTTTATTTGCGCTTTAAGTGGACTGTGTTAAAGACTTGTTTCTCGGTGTTAAGTAGTTGTACTCGTCCTGAAGCCAAATCGTTCCATAGAATTCCGTTTCAGTGTTTTCAGTGACTTTATATACCTACCTACTCTACCTAGCTATTTAGAAATAGTTGTTGTACCTATCTTCATGTTATTGGATGTATTCAATCAAATTCTGTCTCTCAACTCTTTGTTTAATACTAGCCATAGATAATATACATATTATATTCATTGAGGAAAATGTCTACTTTGCATATCAACATATTCATATTGTTCATACCCTATTTAATCATATCAGTAATACAATATATCAATATTACAATTACTACTTATAACAAATATAATTAATAGGTACATACTGTTTTTTTAATGTTACCTACTCCCTGTACATAAATACAACGTTTTGATCCTGTGTGCTGAATGGGTGGATGTGAAAATATTGCCAATGTATGTGTTCAGCTTGGAAATAGAAACTTAGTGTAAAATTTAAAAAAAATGTATCATTACGAAGTGAAAACAAAATATTTGGTTTTTCCTAGAAGCCTGTCTTGTCTCTACTATCAACAATGCAGCTTACATTTAACATCTGTTTTACTTATAAATAAAATCTTTGACTAAATTTAGGTAAAGATAAACGAAGTTTTTGATTATGCATCTGACAGCTCCTAATATAATCTTTAAAAAGAAACGATTTGAATTGTAGCTTATGTACTTGGTTACCTACAAATTTCATCAATATCAGTTTACCATAAATATAATTTTAATTACTGTTCAGACAGAAGTACCTACTGGTGTACTGCACTTGTTTGAAACAAGTTATTTAAATTTCAAAAACAACAAACAAATATAATTATGTTTGCCAGATATAATTATGAGAGTTGATAAGGTATAATAAAAAATATTAGTATCAAGTTACTCTGACGTAGATGTAAGTTAAAATATTAATAATTATAAATTAATAATAATATAAGAAATGAAAGCAAATAGTGAGGCTAAAACAGTAGAATAGAAAATTATTATAATCTCATCAAATGTTTTAAAATCTGTGTTAACTTTTTAAATAATTGTGTTGTAGAGTTTAAATCAAGTACGTTATTCTACTTAAAAAACACAACTATTCACACAAAAACACCAGTGATTTTAGAATAGGATAGATTTAACTATGTTACATTACAGTTACAACCAACGCTAGTACATTATCATAATACTTAGTATAATGGTGTAGTTAGTTTATCCATGCATTTTGTGTATTTTTCAATGTATTTTTCAATCGTACTACTTTAATAGAACGACGGCATGGCATGGTTCGCCCCTGAGACAGTATTAAAAATAAAATTATTATTTCAATAGTCAATTATTTTTATGTGTGTAAATAGACGCGTACAAATTATTACTACAGAACGTGCTAAATGATAACTTTGATGGATATAATTGTACGCGTCTAACGTCAATTTAATTTGACAGTAGTAAAATTGACCGTTAATTTTATATTTCTTTTATATTTATGCTTTGAGAAAGCAACAAAACTTGGAATTTACTTGAGTCTGGTATTTCGCCAACTTGTCAAATGGTATTACGTATATGTAAAATTTTATATTATTATAAGTACCTACCCGTAGCCAAGTATTTTTCTTTATAATGGTAATAATTTGTATGCAATTTTTTTTTTCAAAAAGATTACCTACTGCCATCAAATAAAGACGGGTAATAAAATAGCTAATTAATAATTAGTTTAATTCGAATTTTAAAGTTTTAGCATTAGGTAAATATTTGTCCAAGAATATTAATATAGGTAGATTTGTAACACGTACCTATTAGACATAATGAAATTAATAAAAAAACTGTTTTGTATTAAATATTTCTGCGGTTTAACCATAAACTAGGAATGCCTACCTATTGCGTATCATATCATTTCAAATCACCGCAGAGCCAAAGAAAATATAATATTAGCTCAGAGCTGAGTGATATTATTTAGAACTTAGGTAAGTACCTACTATAAAAAATTGCGAAATAACTTACCTATTCACTTATGTATTTGTTTTCCTTTGCTTTTGAATGTAACAAAAATATCTAGGGGTACCTCTTTTATTTTGTTTGTTTTATTTAAGTACCTCTATATTAGATTCACTTTATTGTTAAATTGTATTTTAAATTAAGACTATAGCTAGATGGGTAATTCAATTAATAAATAGCATCTCTGTTTGTGCAAATACATACTTATCTGCTCTATAATCAATTAAATTGTTAAGATAAATAAATTGCAGTTGTAATCACTATAATCAATCAATGTATTAGCTAAGTAATAATGCCAAGCATTAAATTCTACAAATAGGTAGGTTTACATTAAAATAGCATATAAATTAAAATATTGTCCCACTTATATCAAGAAAGGTATGGACGTTGCAAATATTATTTACGCTTTGTTATAATAAATTATAATGTAATAAATTATTTTTTGTGCAGTTCGGGTTATTATTTTACCTTTAGTTCTTTCATACAAGCTAAACTAAGCTAAACTAAAAAAAATTAAACGCGACATCTAGGGACGGTAAGCAAAACTTTTTGGAAGCAAGCGCCATCTATAGAAATATAATCAAACCTGCTACGTAACTTGCTCGGGTTACTAGTTCAACTTTCTTTTGTTAGATGGCAGTGTAAGCACGACGCAGAATGTTGCCATAATACACGCTTTTAGTCCCCCAAAAACTAGGGACATTTTTACCGTCATGTCAGTTTATGGTTTGAATCTAAATAAAATAAAGTTTATTCAATAAGAAAAAGAAAGCATATTTATGGCAATCAAATCAAACATTTAGACACATCAAACTATAGTCTTTTTAACATCATCATCATCATTTATTACTACATGTTTTAATGACAACATCAACAAATTGTCAAAATTAAAAATATTTGATTTCCATACAACACAACTATACCAGTCAGTCAGACAGAGGCCTTTTAGTGCTATTAGTCTACTTAAAATCTCATTGGTTTTGTCATTGACATTAACTCTTCCTTCTCTGCCTTCCTGCTATCCACAAGCCTCACATGCGTAGAATAAACAAGCAGTCTTTAATTTTAGTATCAGTTGTCTAACTCAAACTAAGCATTTTTGCATTACCTACTTCTTCTTCTTCTTCTTGTCGTGTGGGTTGGGTTTCCGGTTACATTCCTGAATTGTTGTTATTTGAGATATAATTAATTTATTACTAATGGAGGCGCCACTTCTGCTCTTTTTCCACCTTGAAAGAAATATAAAATTTCAAAAATATTCTATAATTTGACTTTTTTTACAACTTTGTTGGGGTAAGTTTAATTTGAGTAGGGTATCCCAGACCGCATTTTGTTTCATTCATTCATTCGGCCGGCAGCTGCGGAGCGTGGTTGTAATGCCGTACGCGACGCCGAGTTATGGCGGGATATCGTCAACATGAAAAGTTTTTTTAAACTTCCCAACTTTATTTCCTCAAGGGAAAAGTTGTTATTTACCATAAAAACCTCGTAAAAACTGCAAAGCGTTCCACAGACTTGGCTAATAAGTGAAAGTTCACCGGTCAAAATGTCGGTTAATTCAAAGTGGCGGTTACCTGACGTTTTTTGTGTTCAGTGTTGAATGGATACGTATAATTCGCGGTGCGGGGATGGGTGAGTAGGATAGTGGCGTGGAAGTTTTGGAACTGGCTTCGAGATGCCTTTCGTGCAGCGTGTGGTGGAGCCGAAGTTTCTTTCGCGGACCAGTTTGCACGACGAGAACGGGAGGCCGAGGGTGTCCGACGAGGAGTTGCAGGCGGTGACAAACTGCACCCTGAGCAACGCGCTGCGGCAGCTCGCCTCGCTCGTGTTGCTAGCTGAGGATATCTTCAGCGAGTTGACGGCCGAGCTTCAGGGGATCACTGAACGGTCGAAGGTCGCGCAGAAGAAGATCGAGAAAATCGGCGAGATTGTCGACAAGTATGATCCGAAGAAGGTGCCAGTCCGTAAGTACAAAATATACTATGCCTAGGTAAAGGTTAATCAAAGACATACAACGTATTTATTTATATTTCTGAGACAGCAGTTTTTAACCTTCAGCTATGAAGGCAAGGCACCGCGTCGCGTAGGTACCTACTTACCTATTATATTTTTTATCGTAAGCCACTTATTTATTAATCTCAGTAGATACGAAAATTGCTGGACTACCGAACGAGTTTGTTTCATCTCCGTGATAAGATAGTTAATTAACAAATTGGGTTTATCTATTTCATACCTGAGCACTTTGATGTTGTGATTATACCTAATAACCCTGCACACCTACCTAGTTGTCATACAATAAAATGCAGTAGGTATTTATGTACATATCAGGTACCTAAGTATCTAGTTCATCTGTAATATGATAGCAAATAATGGAAGACTTATTATTATAGCGCATATAGAAACATAGGTTGCATATACTGCATTGTATACCTACAACACGCCTTGATAAGCCTTCAATTATTAGCTTTATTATCGTCCTTTAGTGAACGTTATCTATGTCATCGCAATGTGATAAGATTGTGTGGGCTTGGTCCGAGCCACTTACATGCAATCAACCTGAATGGGGCGATGTTTGCAGAAACCAACAGCTCCAGTGCCTAATAGCTTCGGCAGGTCTACTTCTGCCTTCATCAAATACCTATTAAGTTGCCGCGCGCGCGTCCCCATGAGTAAATTGATGCTCATTGAATAAAAGGACCGTTTGAGAACCTCATTACCTCGTACTCCTTGAATGCGCCGCCTTTACAAAAACGCTTCATGTTGATGCATTACCGAGCGCTATCTTAAAACCTGTTTCGGAGTCGGAACGGGGCCCGCGATGGGAAAAAAACTCCCAGATTCCATTGCGGCCCATAAAAACGTCTCGAGATAATTTCCAATGCTGCGAGCCCGCCGGTCCTGACCGCTCAAGTATTTAACAACGATGTGATGGATTGTAGCTTATTTCAGATAAACACGACAAGACCACGACCTTCGTCTTACTCCGATTGTATTCCAGATAAAAATGCTTGGCATTACCGCGCACGATCAACTTAGGCTGTGGTTATCTGTCATCTCTAATTTCGTTGTTATTCTTCCGAGGTTGTGTGTCGAAATATCTAAATTCACGGTCGTCGTTGCAGTACCAGTGTTCGAACTGTATTTATGTAGGTATTCCGGTTTACAAGCCCACGTTCCCGCAGGCTTGGTTGTTCCATTCCAGTAAATTTCCTCACCATCTATGTCTTCCCACCCGGATGCGGATCCTCCTACGCTTCCGCAATTACAGTCAACACGTCCAATTTGTGAATTTACATGATTCAGAATGGGCTTAAAAGAAGGACAGGATTTCGCTCCCCGAAGGTGTTTTTTATGTGAATTGAAAAGTGATTCCAATCCCTTTACTTATTCAAATGTCGACCTACTTACCCAATTCGAAGACGTTGGTAAGCTCTTCAAGTCTCCAGCTGTTGCATTAGGAAGGTAACGAGATTGGAATGCCATTTTATAAATTACCATCCTAACCAAATACCTACCTAATCAGGGACAGCTTAGCTTGTCCGTCGAGTTGACAAATCACCGGGTACACACGAAAAGAAAACAAAGCGAGCCAACGATTAATGGATGAAGCATACGAGCACAAAACAAGTGCCTGGTAAACAAACAGGCGTTCGCTTCGCTAAGCAACCAAACATCGTGCTGAATGTAAACACCACGATTCATTTGACAACCTTTCACCTGCACGATAAGCGCTAAGTGTTGTTTTAGTGTCATCTTATTGCATTCCCAGTCCTTTTGTGGGATACTTTATTCCCTTTAGCAGTCGCCAAATCGCCGCTATCTTCTTCAGCTTTTTCTCTGTCAAGTTTATGGGCGGTCAGGTAGTATTGTTAAGGCGACCCACTTGCTAGCGGCGATAAAAATACTGCACGTTTTAAGTGCAACCGAGGAGAAAACATTGTTTTTCAAGTTTACCGCTTCGAAGTCCATAAACGTCGCTGCAAATGTTGCCCAATGGGAGGTGGAAATGTTGTGACTGTACCAAGTTTGCGCCACTACGACCGAGTTCGTTGCACGATAATATTGTTATCAGTTTTCTTTGTACCTAACTGGGGAACGGGAGCGTGTCGCAAGAAATTAATTAGCCTCGACGAAATCTGATAATTTCAAATGATCGTAAATCGTTACTAGAAAGTTGGACCACCAACGGCATGAGAATAAGTCAACTGAAGATTGCAACTTTGACATTTAATTTATAGAAATACGTGGTCGATTTGCATTCACGGCGAGGAGAGAAGAGACAAACGATCAAAATGTCACGTCACGGCGTGTAGTGTAAGCTAGAGTCGCGAACAATGCTCACGGTGACAGCATACATTTGATTTCCCATGCTTGATTTATCCTCCAAGGTGGGACCATCCAACCGTGTTCTGCACCGGTAATGTAAACATTAGTTACGCAACCCTACGACCTTATTTATTTTCACGATCTGCTACAGAAGAGAGACAAGACTACCCGCCAATATCTAATGTTTTTAGTAAATTCTGACGTCAATTCCATAAACGAAAAGCAGAAACTGGTTCTATTTCTTTTTAATATCGTTAAAGGTCTATATAGCCAAAAGCCTTACTGAGCTCTTCCAGCTCAAATAATGATATAGAACGCGACACTGTCAACATAAATCACTGCGGTATGTATGGGAGGAAATTATAGAGAGTGTTTCCGTGGCCCGCATCTTGTATAAGATGTTATCCGTGTTCAACCAGTCGTACTAACTGGATAACCTATGTTTATTATATTAACCGGCTGCGGTTTGAATTCCTCAGTGCTTGGCTACATTAACCTTCCCGCATCGTTTAGCGATATAGTTTTATCGACTCCGTTTGATTTTTACATAAAACCACGGTTCATGAAACCCATAAAAGCGGGCAATAAAGTTCTGTAAACCAACGCGAATAATTCTCTAATATAACAGAATTTATTGGTTTGTACTTCTTACCGGACGCGATCGTATCTATGATAACCAGGTAGCTATTAGTTAGATCATTAGATTCTACTAGGTTTTACGCGTGGCTTATACGACCGGCCACGGATACCACTTAGTCATACGATTAGATATAATCTATAGCTCGTTCTCCTCTAATAAGCAGATACAATGATACAGTCAGCCACCATTAATCTCGACAGCGAAAGTTTCTTCCCAGTAAAGTGTTGTCTGATCGCATTCGGAACATGCAACGCCAATCATCGCCAATCCGATTCTGACGTTTGCATTACATTGTTATCATCGCGTCTGGTCCATGTCTGGCTGTCTATCATAATAAGCGTCTCGTTAGACCATACGGGTCGTGGGTAACAAGACGACGTGGAAAAATCGAAGGGTGCAGCGACAGGTCTTGAAATGACAGTGATTTTGTCCCGTTTAGGAAACTTTTAGACCGTGCTCTTATGGACATGTCGTGAATAACACGATGCAGAAATATCGTAATAATGCGCTCAAACTGCACATATCCTAATGCCTGTGGCAGCGGTGTCGCGTTACGGCCCCGATACTCGCAGTCTTTCCTCGTAGCGGTCGCCAGGCCATTGGATATCTGCAGTCTTCATGTAATCTGAACTGCAGCTTAAATGTAACGGGCTCTGGGCCTAAAACTTGATGCCTGAATAAATTACGCATGAAAAATGATACTTTACCAAAGGATTACTGTAAGTTTAGAAGAGGGGGGGCTGTGCAATGCCTAGATTAATTTACTAATCTGTGCTTTACTTTGTAAAGTTTATCCTTCCATAAATAGTTTCAAGTACTCGGATTGGTTTTTTGACTGTTGCGTCGGGGGTTTTATTATCGTACTCCACAAATAGAAGGAGACAAAAACCACACTTGAGAAGCTCACCCCTCTCAGCTCATTGTGGGAACATTTAAACAAACAGGGAAGACGGTTTTTTTTTTCGCCCAGCATTTCTGGGAATGGCGTCCAGGTAGCCGGCCGCTAATGCAGGGTTTTGTATGCATGACTGAAAAGAATTTTGCGGACGATAGTATAACATAGAAAGAATGAAATTTTATTGCCTACATTAGCAACGTATTGTGAATGCAAGTCGTAAATTATGAACAAAATGAGTCGTTTGTGCAATCAATCACGCAAATAGGTAAATGACAAAGTGGGGAGTCAATTGAATAGGATTGATCATAGTTATCATACATAGTGTCTCAGAGCTCATAAATATTCATCTTTCTTGCCAAGATTTTAGTTAGTGATTAAGACGCCTCTAAGATAGGTAGGTTTTATTTATGTGCATAGTAAATGTGTCGGCTAACGGACTGGACTAGTTATACATAGCTAGCCAACCAGTCAAAATATACAGAATCTTAGCTATAAGAAAAGTAAATGGAACCTACGTAACATGAAATACTTTCTCACGGTTACTGCTGTTACACTTATATTGCACATTGCACCCAAGTTCCATTGGCATATTATTTATTGTAAGCATAATAAATACGACTGTGGATTGCATACTCGTATTATGCACTGTCACGGTTTTTATGGACAATGCGTTTTAACGTTTTTGTGGAATGAAATTCGACGGTAGTAATTTTGCTGCTCTACATAAAAATGCAATGCCAGGTGTAAATTTATTATTTTTAGCTCAGGGCGAAATATCGTGGAAATATCTCACATGAGAAAATCCCATAACTACTCGCACAAAGTCTCGGTCCGGCTGTTATTAAATCATTATAATGAGAACACTTTTCACTGTAATTTTCTTAGCATTCATTACAAAGAACAATAGGCGATAGAGATTCTATTTCGACTGAATCACGGACCTACCTTAAAGCGCTTATTACACCTTCCATTCCTCTTTCCACTTCCACTAATTCAGCATACACTGTTCTTGCATCAGTGTTTCATGAAAGAACTGCTAGAGCTAAGCAGCAATGTATGTTATATGAGTCTGCATACAGGAAGGTGGGTTCCTGGGATGCGGCGACAATGACCTTACCAGCCCACGCTAATAATACACCGTCTCCTGACAGCAGACGAGTTCCTGTCACCGAGACGGGCACACCTACTTACCAAAAAAGATCAACAACGATGGACGAGTTAGCTGAACAAAATAGAGGGAGTGGGTTCGAATACCGGCAATACAACTGTTCTTTTCAGACTAGTAAGGGCCCGATTACTTAACAGTAGTGTCCGGTAAGAAATGTGACCTATATGCAAAGTCAGTTTCGAATATCGGAAAAATTGAGTAAAACAGCGCCTGCAAATCGAAACTAGGAAGTAAAATATGACATTGTTATTAAAAAATCGTAGATAAACCAACCTAGATTTGACAAATGTGCTGGTTTTCCACTGTGCGATAAATAGCTCGACCGTTTGATATCCCGTTTTGCTTATAAACACATACTGACCTAGCTTGACCCATTGTGGCTAGACGTCTGGTATCTAAAGAATCTATTGGCTAATACTTGTCTATTTCTATTTTCTATTGGACTTTGCCGCAGCAGTGACAATGACCTTACGGCGCATTTTAGCTGGCTGCGCTAAATATGTTCCTGACAGACGACTCACGAATTCCTGCCATGCTGCATGTCTACATGTCCATTAACCTAACTACTTGGAAGGACATTATTTTAAACTTTCGCAGGTGTTCCCATTATTACCTACATAGTTACCACGAATATTATTTTGAAACCCTCCTTCGACACGCCCGTTTCGCCATTCCGTTTGATCGCCGATATATCGGGAGGTCAATTATAATAAGCAGAAAAGCCAACCAAAATAATACATACGAAAACTTGGACTGAGCGAAGTCACGTTTTTCCAGTACTTCGTCAGTTCTTTTTTAATTTTCGATTAAAACTCGTCTTTTCTATGTAAAGCTCCTTTCTCACCTTTATTGCAGCAATCCCTTATTACACCCTCCAGATCCTTGAAGATCGTTTCAAACCCATTGACATCTAATCCAGCAACGGAGAGGGAAGAGGCAATCGAATTTGTGCACCGGTGCTTATGATGCAATAACTTACAAGATTCGGTTCCAATAAATTTAGATCTCCCCCTCCTCCCGCTACAAACATATGGCCCGGGTTATATAGTAAATGCTTTTGAAAAGCGTGATTCAAACGTAATATTCAGAGGAAACCCGGTTAGGTATTTAAAGCCTATGTCCACAAAGGTATGGAAGGTATGAAACAACGATTAGATATCTTTGAAAATTATACCACGAAATGGATTACTCATTTAGTGAGCTTCTGAAAAGCTACTTATCATATTTGTGGCGTTACCACAGCGACAAAAGTTGTAAGTCCTCCTTACCCGAGCGTTGTTGTTAGTTCCGATGAGGGTTCGACGTATCCACGTAGATAATTTGCCCAACATTTGTGTTTTGAATGGTACTTACGATACTGACAATATTGATTGCTTCTATGTCGAACTGGAAGAGATAAAATAGCTGATTATTTTCTTTGCTCCGAGCATTAGCGAACATCATGACGAAAACTACTTCTATTCGGCGTATGAGTGTGATATCTACGTACATTACCGACTGGAATTGCACTATGAATGAGGTGTCGTGCACGGAATATCTGATCAGCAAGACGCTGCAGCAGACGCCGCATTGCATTACGTAGTTGTTGGTAGTTGGCAGAAGTTACGCGTTAAACTTTTACAAGTTCGCACCTCCTTGCCAAAATCTCCATGTTTACTAAAGAAGGTTAACTCTACAGGAAAGCTTTTACGACTAATGAAATCAGCTTAAAAGTTATGATGATTGAATAAAATAAACGTCGTTTCCTACTTCATAGGCAGTAAAGTTTGTAGTAAAGTAGGTACTTATTTTGTAGCTGTACAAAGCCACAATGTATGAGCCTAGTACTATTATATATTCTGTGGTATGAGGTTAATTTTAGAGGAAGCCGTGTAAAAACCAGGGGCGCCGCTGGCAGCTGATCGGAAGCGTTGCCCTTTGTGCATCTCGACCGCACTTTTTGCCGCCGAGGAAGTAAAGAAAGGAAGCGGGGATTCCACAAAAATCGAACCCGGTATACCCTACCTGCGTATTCGATACATGAATACATTCTATCCTCGACAGACGTTTAATCGATGGCGTAGGGAAATTTTTTAGCCGTCTGGTCACGAATTTTATGTTACGCTCCATTGTCCTTACGAAATATCCGTACTTTTTATCCATACAATGCGGGGAAAGCTCCATTATTCAGAGTATTTTGGACAATAGCCGGCGACTGCGCGCGCGCAGCGTGTGATCCATAGCCGTCGAGATCGATTGTTCGCGATTACAGAGATTGTCATTCAAAATTGTTGGCTTTTGTCGGCTGTATTGCGAATATAAAGGCACTGTCTAGTGTCTGTAGTACTTTATTACACGCCTAGAGATCGTACCTTTTAAAATTTATGGAGTATTTCCTGCCCCTCCTCAACCATTTCCGTTGGTAACCTTTTTTATAAATTTACTTATTCAATTAGTAAGTCCCAATAACGTAGGAAATATTTGAACGTTTAATAACAGCGACTGTTTCGGAGATAACTCTTGGCCTGTACAAGATTGCAAGGCACATTAATTAAGGGCGCGCTTAACGCTTATGAAAATGGCCTTAGTCATTAACACTGTAGGCGTGCAATAGGCACCATACACAACTGCCTCGGGCGAGGCACGACCGCCATTTTGCAACTAAACATCGCAATTTAATTTATAGAGGTACTATATCATCAAAATTCTATAGAAGGTTTCTATTGCGGAATAAAAAATTGTGCTAATATTTTTCCAAGCTGCCAAAATTTTACTGCGTTAAAATTTGGTCTTGTCTGTACAAGTAGGGCGATTCGAATGCAGTCCAATTTTTTCGACTGTTCCTAATTAAATGATTCAATAAAAAATACATATGTGCCACGGCAGCATGACATGCGATGCACGCTAATCGCGTGAGTGTAGGTAAATCAATTGTTTGCTATATTGTATTGGGGCTCTCATCAGCTATATCGTATAGAGACTTTCTTCACCACGTGGTTGGCAACACAGTACTGAAATGCAAGTTTTGATGCTTCCAAAATAGTGTTTACTACTTCCTAGCCACAAACTTGATTATACGGAAGCAGAACTTCTGGGAATCAATAAACTTTGGCAAACACTTCTCGCCATTTAACATTCGATTACCGTGCTTTACTCGGGTCACATTTCATTTCCAACTTTCTCACGATTGAATCGAGAATTCTAATGATTCTTGAAATGACTATATATCGTAATGTGAGTAAATAATGATGAAAATAGTCAATGCCATCCACATTACTCTTCCTGAATCTATACAAGAATTCCAGGTTTAAAATTAAGTACTTTAAACCCTTTATTTTAGAACACTTGCATACACAGTTACTCCTATAAGTATAATTCTAAATAAGTTCTAAGTAAGTAATAAGTAGGTATTCTTATAAATGTAATTCTTCGTACGCAACTAATTAAGCATAATATTTACCCAGTTGGAATAACAAAACATGTGCATTAAATCTGGAGTAGTAGTAGAGCTGTAATTACACCCACTAACTGTAATGGTCCATCACGGGAACAGATGACGTCACTAGTCATGGGAATGACAAGTAGTTGGCCACAAATAGAGGACATCTTATTCTTGAGTCATCAGATTTTAGCACCGACAAAAAGTTGAGTTTTTAAGAATCGGAAAAGTTGACCGAAATTGAAAGGATATATTTTTTACTTGTCATATCAAAAAAAAAAAAAACGGACTATAAGAAATGTTCTAAAATAAAACAAGTAAATACCTGCACCTACAGTAAATAAATACACAATATCGTCAGACGCAAAGACGTCGTGTGTATCATAGACAGAGTAAACAGGAAAATCTGTGTTGTGTAAAAAAAAATCGTTTACGGAGACGTGTGGAAAGTCCTGAACGTGATAAGGATGGGCGATCGGCCGATCCAGGATCCGCGGGTTAACTTATCGGCCCATAAGCTGTACGCTGTACCCTTTTTATAAGCATTCCTGTTATAAATCATTGGGTTAGTGGGATACGTCCCTTATCTGTGTTCACGTGCTCAAGTTTAGTTTGAAGATTTCAGATATTTTAGTTGTTTGCTTTCTGTTGCATAAAATCGTTACAGTACCTACACAGGCGCATCATAAAAGCAAATCCAAAAATTGAGCAAATGTGTGTTACTCTATTCTATTATTTTATGCTTTTTACATCATCAAATTTCTTGTATTTCGTCCAAGATGCACACAAATGTTCTATTATATTTTCTGTCAAAACAAAATCATAAATACGTCATAGATATTGAATGCTACTCTAGCTAGATACGTTTTAAAAATCTGATTTTTAGCATTAAGGTCGTAAAATTCAGGTTCTAAAGCGTGTTAACAGGAAATTCAGCCTCCATCAAATCGCACTACATGTTTGTAAAATATAGTTTTTGCAGCCACATGTAAAAAGAATTTTCGACGATCGAACGCGATACTGTCTGCCTTCAAAACTACATCCAACTTCGCGATTCGTGACTGTACTTTTCATTTAATTTCAACATTGAGCCAAGATACGTGCACTGCAATAGGAAATGCTACCCTACCACCCACGGCGTCCTTATTGCATCGTATTTTGCCGTAAAGGTTGCTTTGAAAAATTAATCAGAAGTGGGATATAAATGTCCCTCAAAATTGGAAAGCATTAGTGATACCGTTGCAAGCTCGGGTTTCCGCCAGAATGGGCAAAACGGGTCTACTTCATCCATATTGGAAGGTGCTGGCAACCGTTCGATCAGCTCATTTATATTGCAGACGGACTGTGGTACAACTAGCTTGATGCTGTAAGGATGTCGGAGCTGGTACGCAGTCACTTGGAACTTTTTGTTAATAGTACTACTTCAGAATTCTTCGAAGCATTCTTTTTCTCTATGAACAGTCATGTACCTCAACTCTATGCCATAAAAAATGCAGTCTAGAACATTTCTTGTGAGAACTAGAACAAAATAGCATTGAGGCTTTGAGGCAAACTTATTAACCCCAATTGATTAATTTAAAAATCAATCAATCACGAATGTTTCTAACAAAGCGTTTAATATTCTATTCGCTTCTCTTTTATACAACACAAAATCACATTACAATGTAAGACACGGCCAGACAAACGATTGATTTGAAGTACCTACTTGTACAAAATCTCGTTCGACAAGTTGAACTTTATTACGTTGCATGACTTGCTCGTTGGGAACAGCCTTGGCTTGGCTATCCGAGATCTGAGACAAGCATTTCGGTACACGAACAATAAACCAGTTCTCATTACTGATTCTATGAGTGCCTTGGATTTTGACGTCGATCTAAAACCGACATCGAAAAAGTTACATAATTTCATGCTGGGTAAAAGAACATAAAATATACCAGTTGAGTCTCTTGTCGGGAATACTGTAAAAACCAATTGAGGAATTGATTGGATTTTTTGGTGTATGGTGATTTAGGCGATGTGCTGACAATTTGTCTTTTTCAATTTTATGTTGTCTGACGTGGTCGAAATTGTTTCCAGTTAGCTGTTGATGCTCTGACTACCCCGTTAAGAATGCAGGCGTCATTATATTATGTGTTTATTGTATATCATGCATGTATCAGTTACATAAGTACCTAACCTTATTATTTTTAAAGCTTCTCTTTAAACCGATATTGCTCAAACTCATTAAACCCTTTTAAATGGTCATGTTTTAATTGCTATTCGCGTGATAGAAAGCATTTTCACCAGCTTGGTAATTGCACTTGCGCCGCAATAAAAATGAATCATAGATAAAACATGTGACAGCAACAATGCAACTGAATACGACCGATTAAAAATGCATCATACCGATAACAGTTTTATGGTAAACAAAGTTGTGGTTTTATGTGGGCTTGATTTTTTTTTTTATAGATTGATTTTATTCCATTCGTGTACCTAAACTAGCAATGATGGGGAATTTCCCGGGGAACACGAGAAAAAAAAGGAATTTAGAAAAAAACTTTGCCAGGCCCCCCGTTCAGTGGATTGATAGTTACTATTATATATTTTGTGTCTGTGCATTGATTGTAACGGTTGCCTTTAATATATACAGATTTTGTTGCTAAATTACTTTTTTTAATATTCCCCTGTTCCCGGGGAATATTCCCGCTTTTGGGGAAATTCTCGGGAACGGCACGGCACATTGGTAACCTAAACTTACAAACTACATTTACACTAGCTTACAACAACCAGAATACTACGATTCGTCATTTGTTCAAGTAATGTTTTAGTTTTAGAACAAGTCCAGTATTATCCATCAAACTGTAAGCCTAGCTCCGGTAAATGTGTGCCAATATTAATGATGCTTGGCAGAGAGCCTGTTTTCATAATAATGAAGATTAATTTATCGTCTCTCTGTCCATAACATTGAGCAGGCTTGAGTTGATATTGCGCAGATTTAACCTCTCTTATGGACAGAATGGCAACAATCGCTACTTCAGCTTGGGTAATAAAGAAAGTTGTTCGCATCTGGTTGTGTAATGGACCACCTGCTTTTAAGGACCACATAAAACGAACACCTTAAACTCGTAATTGGCTGCGACGTCCACTCATGGTACCGTAAAATTAAAAGGAAGATAATGGCGAGATGAGTTTATTACCAAACAAAGAGTGAGTCACATCACATGCAGCTAAAGTAGAACTGCACTCAGCTCCGTAGTTGACACAAATGAACTATTGTGTTACCGTCTAACACCTTCGAAAGGTACATTTAGTTTAGATGCAGCAGATGCGCTTGCGATTCCGTATGTGGTTTGCCATAAATAGTTGTCTACGTTACGATAAAATTACCCGTATTACCTACCTTGGTTGAACTCCACAGCGTGATTAGTGTACACAGCAGCGAGTGCAAGCAGTCGGTCAAGTGGCTGCGTTCGAGAGCCGGCCTCATGCGACCAACGGTTCAGTTCATTAATTTGTTATGTCAGCGTTTTCCACGCGAGCTCGTGCAACAGATGATTTATTCGGAGGCGACCTCGGCCGAGCCGCGCGACTACCGCCGGTGAACGAACCCTATCACTATGCATACGCAATGCCCGCCTTACTGGTTTTGGCAGACGACTTTGTGCCCAGGCGCATATAACCGTTTATGGGCGTGAAACTACGCCGGCCCATTCACTAAAATTCCACAAAGCTTCGTATTGACAAATAGTATGCATTTTATTGATAAACATCCGGCATGTGATCGTATATCGAGATTTAATCTTATCACTTCCACGCTCACCTTGCTGCAGTAAAAAACTGTGATTTATTCCGTTAATCGGGTACCACGAGCAGCTGCTAGCACAACAATCAGTGCAGCTTACGCACCAAATTATTAAAAGCCATAAAGCGAGTCTCCAATAGAAGGGTGAGCCACCCTTGTTGAGTTTCGTGTCTGCCACGGTGGTGCCACCGCTTATTATTTCAGACAGGCAAGTTCGATCGATTTTTGACCGCATGTTAACTGCATCGACTACGGAAACTTGATGGCTATCGTATGCCGTATGCCCACGTTGTCGTTTAGGTAAATGCAACTGCCTACGCAGGAATACCTCTCTCTGTAGCTTTCGTTTTGAAACCGTGCTTTTGCTGTGGTAAATGTGATAACCTTATAAGGATATGGACTTACTTGCCAGTTATCCATACTTACAAACTTGTGAGGTGGAATGTGAAGACATATTAAGGTCGTGGTTTCTTTGTCGATTGCACTTAAAAATCAACAATCACTATCTCGAAACAGCACATTAGTATTTCCAATAGCAATAATATTGTAATAGCGGGACTCATTTTGAAAACAGTTCTATTCTAAATTCAAGACTGGGTTTGGCGTGCAAAAATATTCCTGTTTCCAAACACGATGGGACCTCCATCTACCGTACCGGCTGCTATAATATTATGCCGTCTATTAATTCGCAAACGTGCCGGCAAACTTTGAAATCATCCAATTCCAAATTCAAACGACAGGATGGCGCGCAAATATCCCTGTCTCCAGACGCTATGGGACCTCCGTCGACCATAATACCATAAGCGATGATGCTACATGCTAGCCCTACCGTGCCGGCTGCTTCCCCGACCGTTAGCTCGCCCACCTGCCCACTTGCCTTGCCTGCGACTTGCCCAGTGAACCGAACGCGACACTCGCCAGACACGTGTACTTACTGTTAATACGCACTTAATAGAACACTATGCGGGACTGCATAGTGTGCTATTAAGAGTAATCGTAATCAAGGTGGTCGATTGAGAGCTTAGATTGTATGTTGCATGTGTAATCAATTTGTGATCAACGTGTAGATGGTGGTCTTTACTTGAAGAAACGCATTTGCTGTCTACACAAACTCTTGTATTAACTATTTTGCTGTTGATACTTGCCATTATAAATTGATTAGTTTACGCGTTTCTTTTTTTTATCAGAGTGTATTTTTACGGTACTGAAATTTAATCAAAGGAAAACAGACTGAAAGGTTGCAAGATTAATTTTACTCTTGGGTATCCAAAATTATGATGGACGGATGAAAATAAACAAGGGATTTGTAAATTCGTAATTTATTTTAGAAGTGAATTCATCTGAGCCACCTCATATCTATTTTGTACTAAACACTTTAATGTTTATGGAAGCAAAAAAAAACTGACGAGTGTAACGTAATGTGGCGACATACAAATATTTACCGAACGAGCCATGCATCACACACGATGTGATGATTTTATCGAAAGTCAAATATCGATAAGCCGTATCGCGCGATTGCATTGCATTTGCGTTGCGACATCGACACCCGATACTCTGACACCTAGCCACCGGGCTCAGCCGTTCATACCTTCGCTACCTTATTAACAAGAGCCCTTCTCAGTTTCCTCTGCCCCAGTTTCAAGAAACCTACCGTTCGACACTAATGAATTGCGACAGATAGCAATTCGATTCTCAATACGGGCATTAAAGTTAAACGAATTGTTCGCGAAACCCGCTCCTAAAGTTATATCAGGATACAATTCCCAGAGCAAATATGGCTTGGTTTGAAAATGAGTCATTCGTTTAAAATTGGGTTGATGAGCGTTTGTCTGAACGTCGCGCATCACTGCGGAAGTGAGGTGACGACGCGCCGTCGGATTGTTTTGAACATTTCAGAAAACATCGTTCATTAGATTGCCATTCATTCGCATGTATACCTTGCTTAGGTAAGTACGACATTTTACGTAAAGAGTGGAGCACGAATTCCTTTTAGCAAAGTGCGGGCAGGATGTTTCAGCGAAAAAACGGTCGTGATGAATTACCGGCATAAATTCATGAGTGCGACGAACCCCGGATATTAATCTTCGTGTACCTTTCGCTAACTACACCGCCACCGAGGCAAATTTCCCTTGAGCCGAGTAGCAGTAAACTATAATCGCAAAACTTTAACAATCTCAAATTTTCTCATTTTAGACGTGCGATAATCGTGTTTATGATCCCTATAATCGCTTAGATGTATACTTTCACCAACTACAAAGTTAATTAACTTGTCTTTATTATTTCTATAGATTATCGTACAAGCCCTTGCAACGGAATTCTACATCCAATCTCAATTTCTCCGAAAGCAGTGTTGATTTTGACAGCCTAACGCCGAAAATATCTGGAATTTCGTCCAGGGTGACATGGCGCTAAGCCAAAGCTGACTTATTGTCATGTAAATACGGCTCGATCACGTACAATGGCCGTGGGAAGGGCGTGGGCAGGACAGGCCCTCAGCCCGAATATAAACAACCCCGTATCTTACCACCACACGCGTGCTTCTACAGCTGGAATGATACTCGAAAAATATAATAGAATTGTTTGTTTCATATAAGAATCCCAAGACTTTCTTTGTCTTAGTTTCTAAGACTGAATATCATCACAGCTTATGCTATGCTAGCTAGCTTAAGCTATGGGTATTGTCACGTCCCCACCTAGGTGCACGAGTCATCCCTGAATTTAGGCGCTTAAGTAGGATTTAGACCACGTGAAGCCAGTTCGTGTTAGTGGACTTCACACACAATTTCTTAGCAGGTGCGTGCAGTGCAAGAGCCTTCCTTACATTGCAATGTTTTCATTCACCGTAAGAGCGTCGAAATGAAATTCGAAAACCGAAAAACACATTGGTTCGTTGTGGTATTTGAAAAACAGGAGGTAGCGGCCCTATCACACCACCGACCAAGACTGAATAATGCTTCTTATTAGAAGATGCACAACCATTCTAACATAGATAACATGCAACCTCCCAGCCAGTTACACAAGTACACCTACCACTTCCCGACTATACAAACGTTCCTACACAACCTATGTTCGTTTGTTCAACTCATCCCGACTCTCACAGTCGTGGGTGTAAGGTTTCGAGCATTCACACAGCCAGTGAAAGCAAACAGCGTTCCACAGAACGCATCCATGATTCTGTATGGATACTTGACACCTTGCCCTTCATGACGATGGTGGTTCGCATCGTGTTGTGTTTGAAAAGGAGATTTATGACAGTCGTCAAAGAAAACAACTGACATCAAAGTTGCTTTATGGTCTAGTCTAGATAGAGTTTTAGGCTCGTATTTATAAAGCGATTTCAAGTTTGAGAGCAATATTAAGTGTGGATCTGACAGGCCATTTTGTACAGAAATTACATTTCTGATTCAAACTCAAACGCGCTGTCACTCTTGAGAGGTGATTATAAATACGGGCCTTAGATCACTACTTGATTCTCGATAAAAAGGCACAGTATAATTCTGGTAGAGTTCCATCCAAGGAAAAATCTCTGATCATTATATCGATGACTCATACTCAACGGATCAGAAAGAGTTCAGAATGTGAATGAATAGTTGAGCATTTATATTCCTTTGTGAAGGCAAATAGGCTGTTATCATCCAATCTTGCGCAGTGAGCGAATATCAATCAGGTTGACGGTCAAGTTCGTTATCCCTTGGCACTTGGCAGCCACTCAACTCTTTCAGATTGAGAAATTGACCCCACTTGATACTTATTTCGCTTCAATGCATTTCTTTGTGCGTGATGCAAATCCCTATTTATAACATACAATCAAGCCTGTAATCCTTACGGGGTAGGCTGAGCATTAACGCCTTAATGGAAACCGCCATGTCTGACGATTGGCTTAGTGATTGTCTTAGTGGGAGGCTGTCAGCCCATTTCCAAACCCTCGTTTTCCTCTACTGACTTCTACAGTTTGTCCGGGAAGATAACCAACTGGAAAATTCTGTGTCTTTCTAACGCTTCCAGTCAATCATGGAAGTTTTGTGTGTGATTCAAATTCCTATTTATAAACTGTGGCCTAAACATTAATTTATAACCAAATTGTAATCAGTCAATTCATTTAGGTTAATCGATCTATAAATTATTTCGTCTACTAGTTTGTTGTTTATTTTGGAATTAGATTGAAATGTAGGTTAGCGATTACAAATTTATCCAAGATTGTTGGTATATCAGTAAATGCTACTTCCACTTTCAACTGAAGATAAGATAGGAGGCCGACAATCGCTAATACATGTTTTTTTATTACTCAATCAATTTGTTATCATCAAGGTCTTGCATTTTTTTCTTTAACGTTCTGCTTAAAATCTGGCCAGATGTTTCCTATTATCTCATATTTATATTATATTTTTTTTTTATAATTTCCTCTCACATTTCCTGTAGCATTAACTCTTCCCCGTCTGCTCGCATTTTGTAATAGTATTACATCATTACTAGGCATTACTAGTCTAAGAGCTAGTAATCATGTCGTCCGCGTCATCTCGACTCAATTCCTGTCTGACGGGTTTGTCTGCCCTGTCTGCTATTCAACTTTCATACTTCCACCATACTTCCATTTCACTGCCTACATATAATCACGTCTGTATCCCTTACTGGATACGCAGAGTGTCAACGGTTTACTGAAAACCGTTGCCTCCACGTGTATTTTTGTACATAGTGACGGGTTATTATCAGACTATCTATCGCCTAAATTACAATACACCAAGGTCTAGAATCCCTCTATTCACTTCTAAAATATGTCCAAGAAGCAAAGCAGCTGGTACATTCTATGTTTTTTTCATCGCTCCCAGTCCAGCATGAAAATAACAGTAATGGAATTTGGTAAATTTGTAGTCTGTTCATGTTATTTCTATAGAATTCCACAGTCATTGGACTGCTCATCAATAGTACTTAGATTTCTGTTTCTATTGTTTTTGAATCTCTATTCTAGTATTCTATTAAATTCTATATGTGATTCTGTAGATTTCTATAGATGTGCTGAGTAATTGCCACTATTCCGTAAGACTGGCTATTAAATAAAGATGCCGTTATAGCCGTTAATTTTACGGTTCTCTCTTTCAGCAAGACTTTTGTCTTAATGTCGATGAATTCTCTTAGCATATCTGTTGGCTATTTCATTTTATTGATGCATTCAATTACAGTTATACACGTAGGCGATCAGGGGTCAAGATTTCATCTCTACTCCCATGATGGAATGAGAGTGATAGAAAAATATAGAATGCTACAGCTGCTTCTCTTCCCGGGCAGCAGATGAAACTGGAGTAGACGAGACAAGGGTCTCAGTGTATTGGCAATGGACTGACAAGACAACCTATCAATCACTGTAACAATGCATTAGTCTTTCTGAAATGACTCCCAAAACTTTTCAGACATGGCGAAAGCACCCTATTATGTATGAGGTCATTGACGCACTGTATTACAAGACTTGTACGTTTACCTACTATGCATAACGAGGCATCGAATGTTACGTAACAAAAAATAAATAAAAAGGTTCTTTAAAGGCGCGCGATGCGTAGGAGTTGGATGTAGGAGACTCGGAAGAGCTGATGAAACCTTGAACTCTGTGATCGCCTACGTGGGTAACTGTAGTTATATACATGTTTAGTATAGTCACGCCTGTGTCTATTACGGGTTTGACAGTGCTATATCGTTTTCATTGTTTTTGTTAACATAACCTTCAAGTTCTTCAACTGTGTGTGGTCTCTATAGAAACTACGAGTATGTTTACTGTCTCGATCGTTGTTTGTAGGTAAAGACGAAAGATTGCTTTATTTCTGGAGTGAAACTTTGAGTGAAAACTAATTGTTTAGAAGTGCGGGTGGCAGTGGCACCCCAAATAAACAGAAATAGCTTACGTACGTGTTCCTTAAGGTAATCCATGGACATGACATTACACGTGCAAGGTGTGAACCGATGTACCACACGCTTCAGCGCCCCTCATTATTTTATTTTTAACTTTTAAAACATTAAGTAACAATAAATACGTCTTAACTTTACGAACCATCCTCCTAGAGCCATAATTATCTCATTTTTAAACGCCATCATCTGTAACAGTCTGTTCTTTGTTGAAGTTCAAAAGCTATCTCAATGTATTATTATAATTTTCTGATTGCATAGTGTCGGCATGTTTGATACAAATAGCTGGTAAACACATAGATCGTCCTCTAGGTAATCATTACACTTGTAATTAATGTGATTAACGATCAACCGGTTCAAACAGTGGGCATGCGCATTTGCACTAGACATTTGATATCTCGCTGCCTCCCTTTGTTTAAACAAGAATACGAATTTGTATGGAACCTCTGCTTAGCAAACAGTTCTCATTCGCTTGAACCACATTTCTTACAGAGGATGTGGTGAGGCTTTGTCGTGGTTTCTCTAATTCTTAATGAAGGCGGAGAAGCGTATGAGCAATGGCACACTTTTTTATACAGGGTGTAAGGGACAGCGTACTCAGCGTTGCTCAGTTAACGAAACTGAACAACTTTCACCAGGAGATTATTTCAGGAAATGATAAAAAAAACGTCTTTTCCATTCAAAATTGTCTGATCCAGGTGGTCATAAATGTATGGGAAAGTTTTTTTTTTTTAATTTCCTAAAAGAATTTCCTGGTGAAAGTTGTTCAGTTTTGTTGACTGAGCTCTATCAGTTTCTGGTATGCTGTCCCTTATAATAGAGGAACCCCGTATAAAAATAGAGGAACATAATACAGCCCTTATAAATGGTGTCAAACTGACTTTTTCCAATTTTCAAAGTAATATAATACAGAACTTGACTAACTATGATGTTGACTCTAGAAAAAAATTGGAAAATAGCAAAATGAAATACAAGCAACTAGGAACCTAGAGTTAAACTACCATAAGTGTGTTCAAATATCAAACCAATCTATCGAAGCGTTCTTAATTTCGTAGAGTTACACGAACCACGACCCACGAACAAACCAACACAACTAGTAGAACCGGTACAGCGCCAGGTTGATTCCAATTTTTATTACAGCCCTCGTGAACATTCGGATATAGAACCAGATTACGGCGGCGTGCTATTGAGGATTTCAATCGCGGCTCTATTATAACTAGAAGAGCTATGGGATACTAATAAGAATACGTTTACTGCTTTAAAACGTTGTAAAGTTAAACGTCCATTTTAGTGGTGAATATAAAAATGTATGGTAAAAACTTATTAACATGTTGTGGCTTTTTAACTGCTTGACAGCTTGCAGTAAAATAAAATTAATTTGCTGTACAATAATTTATAATTAAGACAAAATGATGGTTTCTAAGAAATTGTGTTTGTATTTAATTAACACATTCGACAATTTCTCTGTTCTACTACTTTAAAAATAACTAGGTCAAAGTATTATTATTAAAAATAATTTTATTCAGACTGGCGAAAATTTGATCTCCTTGGTTTACTTCAGAAGTTGGACATTCTTGGCGAAATATGACTTAAGTTTTACTTTTTACCTAGGACTTAATACTATATCTTTGACAAAGGCTTAGAGTTAGACACAGTGAGTCAGCGCCCGCGGCGATCCTGTCATAACAAAGCAAACACATGCCTAGGAGCCGGTTTCCTTGGCATTGTCCTAGGAAGTTAACCTAGCCAAATTTAATATAAGAATAATACAGGGAAAATGTAACGATTTCAATTCTATACCAGCAACTTTTTTATGATCAAGTTAAATTAAAAATTTAATTATATTTTGAAATACATTTCATTATAATATACAAGCACACATAAAACATAGGGTACAAAATAAAATCTCCATTTCCACAGAATCACTTCTCTTCATTTGTATTCCATGTCACTTTTTATACCCTCACTTAGCCGTATAAGGATAGACGATTTGACTTCGGTTATTGCTTAATGTCCTGTCCTATGGATAACCACACAACCAAAAAGCTTTCTGCCGGACTTCAGTTTTCTGTCTATTAGATTCATGTAGATTTGCTTTCTGCTGTTTCTTGCTTAAGCACTCATAAATACACGTCAGGTAGATAATTATGTATGATACAAATTGCCGTGCTATGTTGCCTTAAAAAACTCATTAGAGTCATAAATGTCTAGTACCTATAGTACAACTCTAGTCGAGTCCACTTTTACTTTTGGTTCCAATAACTTTGTATTTTTAGAGTCTACAATACAAAAGGAAAGTTTCAAGACCAGTAGGAGCAACAAAATGTCGTGTAAACATGATATACGATATGTCTTCAAACGTGTCATCTCCTCATTCAATGCGACAACATTCTCAAAGGGACTTCGTTTTACGACGTGAGAGGAAAGAGCTACCGATTCACGCGTTTCAAGAAACACGCTCGAATAAAATAAAATATAATGAGAAATGTGTTTATTGTTCTTCGCTAATGACTGCCAACAATATAATGGCTTTAAATAGTTCATACAAATCGAAAATAAAGCCAGGAACTTGGCTTACAATGCTTGCCGCGTAGGAAATCACGCCCCGCAGCGCAGCAGCGGTTATTATAACAGAGGCGTTTTATTTACGCGTGTCATAATGTAATCCTGCTCCTAATACAAGCCACGGTTGACACGGTGCACATTAATCTGAATTACTTCACTATACAGACAAATATCTCAGTGTGTAAAAGCTTAACGCTGTGTAAGACGTTATGAAACATTTTGTACGTCCTTTTAGAGAGAAAGTGGCATGCTCAAGGCATTCTGAAGCTCGTTACTATCATGTCATGTGACACAGCTTGGTTAGTTTAGTTAAACTATACTCTCTTCATCGTTGAAAGATGATATTTAGAAATTAGAACATCAATTTTAGGATGAAATACGAAATATCAGAGTGCACTAAAACTGCACGATATCGCAAATTGAAATGTTAGACGATTCAATTCGTAACGAAAGCTTGAACATTTATCGATATTTTATTGCTTTAGTAATAACCTCCAGGTTTTGTCATCATTTCACAGTACTAAGCCTAACGTTAACTCGGTTTTATATTTCCGAACGCTTCCTTATAAGGCCAAGAATAGGACAAACATTTCTCTGTTTATGTCTTCCTTGGCTGCTTTTGTTTGCCAACTTGGACGGATGATGAGTTATAATCTCCTCAGACGGCGGGATAAATTGCACTCCAAGTGGCTGTTTCATTTAATTTATATGTTTTTGTTCGGGGAAACGTTGCGTTTAATGTACTGTGGTAGGTACTATAGCTTAGTGTGGTGAACAGTAAGGAGCTGAATTATTATTCTTATTATTATGTAAAATTTATTCATTGGCCTTAAATATTTTGGGTAGCTCAAAATATTTGAGATTGCTTGCAAGCCCGGCCTCTGTAAACGTATATGACACCCGCCCTGAAAATCGACGGACGGTGAGATAAGATTGTGCCTGCGAGCGATCAAATAACCCCAAATCTGCCTTATTGAATTCAACTTATGATTGGAAAACTTCCTGCCTTACTCGGTTTGACAGTGAAACTTGTATCAGTTTCTGTCACAATTAAAAACTGGCAGAGTAACAGATGCAATAACGAAACACAAACATTTTTATTGCAATTTAAAAAGCCACTCTACGACATGCCAAACTTATAAAACTGATACTATTCATAAAAGTAATTGAATTGATTCATTCATCCACATATGGTTTGTAATTCGTATATTATCTAGCCCTCTTCAAGCTTGCGCTTGGTTTATTTAACGAATTACATAAAAAACAGCCGGCGTGCTTAGGGTGCATTACATTATAATGTATTTGGGTCACCAAATATGGCGGTAAGCGAGACGAAGAGCTATTTCAGCGAAATTCGCGTCTTTTCCGCGTTATTATCTCAAAGTTAATTAGAGTCCCTCACCTCCCGAATATAACCTAAATTGCTTATGTAATTTAATATCGTTTACACCAAATTTTAGGATACCGGGTTTAATAAATTAATTGGATTTCCTTGCTCGTTTTTCAATACTTGGATTGAGGATTGAGTATTCAGAATCTTTCAGCTTCCAAAATAAATTCGCTTAAAACAACCTTTGAAAATAGAATCTCGTTGGTTGCAATCATCCGTTTCATATTTAAATTTCGGGTTGTCGAGTACGTAATTGTTGCATACGACACAATGGGCCGGGCCGGGCATGTGCATGTGCGTTGAATGAACTCTTTGTGTGCAGTCGGCAGATGATAGGTGATCGACTGTGATTGTATGGCCTGTTACCAACTACATACTGTCATTTTGAACTCACTTCTGACCGCAACAGCTGTGCTTAGCACGTGCTGCGGATTCTTACTAAGTCATGGAAAAGTTACATTGTTGCATTTGTAGCTGATACATCTTCCATACTCTGAATATTAAAAAAAAATTAAAATAAAAAATCAGAATCACAACAAAATATGATAGTAGAAATGCTATTATTTGAACTGTTTCCCGAATGTAATGTAAACTGTGTTGATTTAGTCTTGTTTTTAATTTTAGAATAATATTTATGGGTTCGAAATAAACTTGGGGTATTGTTTAATTTTCATTGCAGTATGTTAATAATTACTTTATCTATCTATCTCCTCGTAATTTAAATGCAAATACTCACCACCAGTATTAATTACGTCAAAACATTTAAACAACTCGTTTGGAGGAATTAGAAATTAATTACAAAAACACTTAATTGTTCAACTCAGCCTAACTAATGTTATTAGGCATGTTCAAAATTGGGGACGGTGAGTGATTGGGGGGTTTTCGAATTTGAATGTAATGCATTCGTAATGTCCCGACGACGCGTCGTCGGTCACGGTCTGCGGCGGTCAGTGGTGACTCAAAAATAACTAATAGTGGTTTTATCTCACGACTGCTGCTTTGCCATACTTGTGTGTGTAAATGTGCTCGCATGGACGTTGCCTTAGTGTGCTTGAGTTCAACATAGTAAACTTATAATCACACACACTAGAGCGTGTGTCCGTACGCACAACCACAAGGTTGGCCGAGCGGTAGTTGTGACTCAAAATTAACTAACAGTGGCGTATCCAATGGCCCTTATATATCTCTACAAAAGTAAGGGTCCTCATTAGGAAATAAGTCGAAATAATCAAGTTTCGATTAACCTTCCCAACATCTAAAATATTTGTGATGTAGGTACTAGTATAGCAGACGAAATATAATTTGAGCCGATTTGTCATATGATTTAAAAGAAAATGTATGAAACAAATCTGTCAAATCGGCTCAAATAAAAATTTCGTCAGACAACTCCCTATACCAGTTTTAAGCACAAGACTGTCAATCGTCAATTTTCTCTTATACTCATCGTCATAAGAGCGCTGCTCTTGTCGGTGGTGTATGAAGTAAACGCCAGTCCTAGCTATCTAGATTCCGCCTTCTAATTTTATACATAGCCCCAAATACAAAGTTTCGGAAAATGAGTTCGCTGCCATAAAGACTGGGGGGCCTTGAACTTGTCCCCCGTTTAAATTTAGAGGACAGGACGGGACTGACCAACTCCATTTAGTACCCAGGCCCAGCCTCACGTTTACATTACCTCACCGTTTCCGTTATGGCGGCACTTTACGAGATTGTATCGTGACTGAGCGGCCATTTTTTCCCCAAGCGCTCATTATAAACCATAAAAGTCACATTTTTTCGAAATTATCACGTTGTTCAACCTCCGAAATTGAACTGTTGCAATTAAAACCGTACTTTCGGATCTTTGTGCACGTGCCGCTCTCCACAATCTGTTTTAAAGCTATAGTTGTAAAGTCCCCTCGTGTTGTAAAAGTAATGATGCATTCATTGTAATCTCAACATAATATGTTTAATGAAATTTAATACGCGGGGCGGTGCATTAGCGAACGTGTGTTATCACGCTTATCATTTTAGAATAACTTTGTGATATTGTGCAGAACAGATGTTCAAAGCCCTCCCCTTTCCTATATTAAACAGAGCTTCACGAAACCATATTCATGAACTTTGCAACACGCTTCCATCATTATACCGAATATTTTCGACGCCAGCTTTTATTTAACCAACACAATCCGTGTGTGTATTCACAAAAGGTGTTTTATTTTCTTCATTGTTTTCATATACATCGTATATTCTCTCTCGCACCTTCCCTCCGAAATTTAATTTTCGACAGATTTTTCATTATTCCTCGGCATAAATTTCCACAGCTTTCGTGAATGCCAAGTAGATTTTTAACCCTATTGGAAATCAGTGTTTCTGCCGAAAAGAATGTGAATAAATTGGCGAGCATCTGGTGGCAACGTGTGCCAACAGATGTCGGTTGGACCCTTGGCGTCGTGACCTGCAGTGTGGCGGCCATTATTATCTATCAGCGGCCCTTACTTTAATTAGGCCCTATTCACTTATCGCTGCATTCCTGTTTCGATCGGTTTACATTTTCACGCTCGGATAGGTGGGCGCCGACACGGCCACAATGCCCTATTGATCGATGATTAGAAATATATTATCCTGACTAGCTTTTGCTCTCGGCTCGCTCGCATTCATCAACGCTTTCCCAGAGTTTGACTCCTTGTTTATAAAATCGACATCCATTCATTATCATTAGGCGGTTGCCAGTAAGCCAGGTGGGGTTCCAAAAATGTTCTTACTTAATACAATATCATTCTAGTTTCTTCGGTAGATTTATTTCGTTCGCATATTGCAATAGGATTGTTTAAAAAACATTGCTCTAACATATTCCTGTTCAGCCTTCGTTTATACCATTGTTCCAAGTGCACATGACTTTGTGTTGGAACTAAAAATATCCGCTGTGAGGTGGGTCTCGTAAAACTCCAATTTGCACTTCCATGTCGTTTGCACGAACGAAAACAAAACGAGGAACAGAATAACGAAAAAGCCGTATTTTACTCCGAATATGGGAATGAAGCGTGATGGCATTTCGAACTCCCCAATCGTAAATCATACGAAATATTCCCGCGGTTGACTGCGCAATCGAATTTGTAAGCATTTTTCAATTATTCGTTATTGACCACAATGGGCGATCTTATTGGCCTTTTCGCTGTCGTAAACAATTTGTACTGGCGTCTAAGTTTACCCGTCATTCGAAAATATATTGAACTCTGAAGCAAATAAGATCGATTGTATTTTTTTGTACTGGAACTGAACCCACAGCTCGTTTCCATGAGTGGGTCGCCCCACTTGAACACTTCGATGCCGGCTGCACACTCGAGTACTTGGTGCAACCGCTAAAACAATAAAAATCCCATAAATTTATTTTCATTGTATTTTTTGTGGTGTATGACCCATTTTGTCGAGCCTTTTTAAAGTCAACGATTGCATGTCGGATGAAGTTCTTTGTTTATTTTTGTATTTATAATGTATTTTTGATCTTTTCAGGTAAGTACTCATCCAGCTACATTCTACCACATAGGCTTCCTCCACATCGTCA
>JARACY010000860.1:0-73211 GCA_029255725.1 Scrobipalpa atriplicella
CCCAATAAGAATCTCCGCAATTTCAATGGGATAAAGTCCAGCTCTAAAAACAGCTGTTTAGCTATTCATAGGTGTTCCTGTGTGTCGAGTGCACTCAAATTCGTCTGGCCCATTGTGTGGATTTGTGCGTCGGCTATTGATTCGAGCGAGGGGCGCGATCCAGCTGTTCCCGTGTGTTACACCTAGCTTTTTCGTAGTCGACAGCGTGGAGAGGATAGTTTTAGGCAGGTATTCAAACAAATCTTAAATCCTTGCTCAAATTGGTCGGTGATCAAAAGCTTGACGTACCTAAACTCCCAACCAACAAGTATAGTGCAGACTTATTGAAGTCGTTATCGAATTGAATTTAAGGTCGAAGATTCGATGCGTGGACTTGGCGTTCTAAGTCATGTTAATTGCCTCAAACCATAACTGATGGCCAATAATACATGATACGAGTAATATTATGACGATAAATAACGATAGTTTTTCTTTGAATTTATCAAAATATGTATTTATCCAAATCATTAGTTTAAACTAAATATAAAAAGCTATTTATTACGCAACGTGCAATTTATTACAGTTTTAAATTTGAGCATAATAATGTTTGTTTAACCAGTTGTTACGTTCTAAATTATTAATTTAGCTTTATAGCTATACTAACTGATAAATTATTCAACTAAACACGATTCAATATATTTTTAATTAAAATGACCTATCAATCCACACCTAAATTTTATTATTAAATGTTTTATCAGGAATGGCGGTACTACGGTAGCGTTTCCTCTGATTACAACATCTCACCATTATTAGAAGTTAAATTACCCGTCGTTTGGGGCAGTCCCAGGCTCAACAGTGGACTTCCTCTGACCTTGAAAGTGCCACTGGTTTCTAACCTCTTACCAAGGTTAATTAAAACTTTGGAAACAGCAAAACCTCTTTGAAGTTCTTGCATAGCAAAAAAAATCATTACCATTATTTTAATGCTACTTGTTTTGTAAATGGTTGTAAAGTAATTGATATATTTGATTCTAAAACACAGATTAACTATTTAATTGATTAAGAACAAGACATACGAATAAATATAACAAAGAGTTCCCATGAATGAATATTTCCATTCCACCTAAAGGAACCTATTATGTGTGCCAAGTTTCATCTCGATCCGTCCAATTGAGCCGTGATAACAATATCCTAACACCCAAATATCTAAATTTTAGCATATATGCTAATAGTCATACTCATCAGTCATCAATGGCCTTTACATAATAACAGATGTTTTAAACAGCGTCTGGTTAAAGACAGTGACGTTTATGGCTGTATAAGCTATGCTATTAGTGGGATATCAGTTAATACGCATACCTACCAAAGCATTTTATTCCATCTAACCTTATTACATAAATGCAGCAGGTAGGTCTGTTTCTTGGTTTATTTGTATACTGAAATAAAGACTAGATAGATACCTACACGTGCACAAAAACACATTAAGAATGACAGTAATAGTTCTAACGATGCGAGATCTAGGATGAATTAACAAAAAGACGTTGAAAGTTCTCATTTCATAAACTTTTGCAACGTGCATAATGATGTGCTTAGAACGCGACTTGTGAAATCAATCTTAAATGTCGCTCAACGAAAGGCAGACTCAATGTTTTTAAAACATATTGGACAAAGATATAAAATGTTTTTTTAAAACATATTGGACAAAGATATAAAAATAAAGGGACATATCTTATTCCTATTTTGACTTTTGTAAGAATGAAATTGTTTATTTAGAAATGAATGAAGTAGGTACCTAAATGAGACAAATGAAATACATAAAGCTTAAGTTGATAAAGATAAAAAATACGAAAATGGACACAGTAACATAAGTGTATAGGAAAATAATTTTAGCAATATCTAACAGGAATCAATCCTATTCGAAAATCTAATAAGTACTGGTTAAAAGGCAAGAGAAGACTTCGGACCACCTTCGTTCCAAAAGCACCCGTCGGCCCATAAAAGGCCCAAACGCTATTAGCGAAGTTAGTTAACATAACTTGTTAGATAAACATCGGAGTCACTCCATCGGAAACCATAGATTTCAAACTCTAAATTTTAACACGAAGAACACTATGAACCTTGAAAGAGATGAGGAAGATAATCATTTAACATCTAACAAATAAACTCACCGAAGTGCTATGTTTGTTTTTCCTTGCACCGATGTTCGAAACCCGCATTTGCGTGAACCAACTGCCAGGGTGCACGCGATAGTTCCGTTAAACGATTATATTTGGTGACACTCTCCGAAAATACACGGAATATCAGTCGGTATGCACTTGTATCAGATGTGTTGCGAGGGGCAAGTGTTGGAATGTGCACGAAACGAGCGACACAGGCAACCCGTGAGGCGGCGCGCGGCAGACTGATGTGATGTGATGGCTATGGCTATGGCTGGTCGTCTGGCCGGCCTGGTCTCTGTGTGCGTGGATCGGAAGCGCCCGCTCGGGCTCCGGGACGAGGGACCGTGAAAGAAGGGCCACAACCCGAGACGCCGTTTTTTGTCCCGTCTAAGATTAGCAACGACGCCGTCTGGTCAAACCCATTCAAGTAAAAACTAAAATGGTTCGAGTGCACTCGTCCACCTAGCCGACGGATGTTTTATGAAAACGCAACACGAGAATGCATCGCCGGCACGCGAACCGTGCACGAAATTCACTAGGTTAGTTTCATGCACATTTCCCACAATCCACTAACCCACATTACTCTACAGCTGGCTGTAAATATTTTTGGAGAGAAGGTTGTGAAAAGATACTTCACAAATCAGCCACATTGACTATTAACCGTTAGATAAGGTGAAATGACTGAAGCATAAAATTTATACAGTTTAGGATACGCCCTACTTTACCTAGTTGTTTTTATATTTACGGGAAGTTTTAGGTTTCCTCTGTCAGTATAGGCCATCTTTAAATCAGAATTACAGGCGTCCCAGAGTCCCAGCAGCCATATCCACTTGCATACAACCCACCTTAGTTCAACATGCCTCATAGAATAGCTATTTCAGTTACGTGGGTAGATGGACTGGTATGGTAGATAGATGAGTCTAATAGTCTATCCTATGTAGTTTATAAATAAACAGCAAATTCTGATCATTATATGAGCACGCGCACGTCCGTAGGTCGAGACGAGTATATCACTTCCAGCTTCCAGGATACAGGGTCTCACTCAGAACTGCCCTAGAGAATAATATTAGAATAGGTGAGAACTATTTTCATTTATGATAGGTGCTTATTGGTGCTTTTCAAACGGAATATCTTTATCAAGATCTTTATAGTTTTCAAATTTAATTTGCACATTGGAGGTGGAGACACTAGCCTAGTAATTTTGTTTTGCTGATGAATGTTGTCACGACACGAATGTGAAAAAAGTTATATAAGTAGAAATTAAAAAAGGTGCAGTCCATTAAAAATAAGTATGATTCGATTTTATGAATCCTAGATAACTTAAATACATTTGTCAAATGTTGTTTGGTACAAAACCTGAAACAAGATATTTTATCATTATGAATACAGTTTATGTAAACTAGCGTTTGTTCGCAGTTGCAGATAACAATGTTTATGTATAAATAACAGATATACAATATATACAGCCTTAAGACTATTTCTGTTTGTGCTAACTCACAGATACCAACGTCCTTGGCTCATTTTGTTATGCAAACATACATTCAAAAAAAAAAAAATACGCTGGTTTCAGAGGCGGGAAAACTTTGTTTCTTTTTGGTTACTTTAAGTTCTATTATGCCAGTACAGTTTATAGTCTGTGGTTAATTGCATCCTTGATACGGGCCTGGTTGGAGTCAAGCATAACAAGGAAGCTGTGTAGCGTAATAGAAAACGTATTGCACAATTTCCTGATCGGGCACTGCCTAGCCCGATGCTCTTTCCATACACTGTCCTATTCTAATGTAAGCACGAGTAAGATTTATAAGTCCCGTATTTATAAACAGCCCTCAAGTGTCACAGCGAGTTTGAGTTCGTATCAGAAATGTCATTTCAGTACAAAACGACCTGTCATATCCATACTTAATATTGATCTCAATCTTGAGATCGCTTTATAAATACGAGCCTAAGTAAGAGTTACTTTTACAGATTCAGAGAAATTATTTAATAGAAATTGGTGTCGATTCCGGGAAACTAATTCCTATTCATTGCATATATTCTATTCATTAAACTGCACAAGTTTTCTCAATAAAAATTTGTTGAAATATGACAATTCAATTAGGACCCCTCCATTCAGCTGGGTTGGCCACTAACCTGGCAAACTGGGTCGCGGAGGTCGGATGGAAGTCGCTCTGGGGTAAAAACCAGTATGTTCATTCAACCCCTTGACTAGCTAGACTACCCCGTGAACGTTACGATGATAAGAAAGCACTATTGGTTTGGGAAGTCCAAATATTTTTCTTATGTTTTCATTATTTTGTATTACATGTATGTTTGTTAATTTTTATCATCATTCATTCATTATTATCAGTCTAAAAATATCCTACGAAACGTTCATCAAACCACTGACCGCAGTTACGGTCAGCTGATCTGACACGTCTATTCAATTGTGTTGACCTTTGCACAACGCCGACGGCCATTGCACAGCCAGATAAGATGATAACAGAGCGTTACGTTAGCCCATCCGGTGATTAGCGCCACTTGCAGATAGGTACATACCGAAACAATAGATTATACTGGGTATACCTAAGGGACAGCAGCGTACCGCAAACTGATAGGAGTTGCTCAGTCAATGACATATATACCATACTCACCACGCTTTGCAGGCGGGTTGGTGAGCGCAGTAGAAGTTTTCCATTCACAGGGAACGCTGCTGCCCATTCCCTGGATTTATCCCTTAGTCGCCTTTTACGACACCCGCAGGAAGTTATGCGGTGATGCTATTCTAACCCGGCACCACACGGGTGACAATACATACACTTGTGACAATACATTTATTTTAATCGTGGTTAAAAAGAACTTCATCCAGTACCTACGCATTTGTAAAATATTATTCCAATAATTCTGAGACTGACATAAATCCAATCATAAACTATATGTTGCTTTGCTAGTCTAGAATCAATCTAGAATCTAGATACACTAATTTTACAGAAACTTCTTATTATTACAATTTATAATGAATTCCAGCTAAGCAACGATATAATAAGTTGCAGCTAAGCGATTACATTTTGCCGAGAAAAAGTAAAACAAAAAGAGGGTAATGTTCTCCAGTCGTAGATACTTGCTTATTCATACGAAACAGCCATCCATCAGTCATAATAGTAACACTTATGAGGTGTAGTTAGCAAGTGCTTAGAAGTCATACACACGGAAAATATCAGACGCACAGCTAAAACATGTTTTGTTGCTATTTAATAAATACTTATGTATTTCGGATTTCATTTCATAATATATTTTTTTAATATACCTTTTTAGTCTTTTAGGCTAGAACTACAAGTGATGAAATAGAATAGAACGCAGAAACCTCAAATGCATTCACTCATGAACCAGTGGTGACATTTTCGAATAATTTACTTATTTACCTGCGTCATTTTGTATTGGTACTCCATGTTTATTTTTTACATCAGTTTTATACTTGGACTTTATATCTTAAAATAGTTAACACAATTATCTTGTGTTTGCTTGCATGCAAAAGTGATATATCCAGTTTTTAGATTGCTCTTGAAGATTTCGATAATATACACGCGAAATCTACAATAATTACTGTCTTATGAATGCGGCTTTACAGCTAAACGTTGCCATAATAATCGATGTTGTTATATAATGGTGTCTGGTCGCTCCACCCTGGGCGCTAGCATTCTGGTTAGCACTGTAATAGGTAATAATCATAACTTTTTTTTAATTATGAGTAAGAATTATTGTCACCATACAAAAATAAATGTGAAAGAATTTTCACAAATACTCATTAGTTTACGAGTTGTAATGATGTTGTTGGTTAAAAAGAGAGATCCGAACTGTTATGTAACGTCACATAACGGGACCGCCACATTACTTCCATATAAAATGTCGCTTTGAAAAGAGGGATAGATAGACTAGATTTATGATGGTATATCTCAGTGATTTTTTAATCAATTTAATTTCTGTTTTCACTGTTATTATTATAATTTACGATATTTTTTGTAAATAAGTTCTGATACGGATAATAAGTATTTGATATGCATGTTCTCTATTGCATGTCATCCCGTCTAAAGCCCTGCACCCAGTCGACTGGCTGTCAGTTCCCTCTTAAAAGTCGGTAATACTAATAAGTTTCTGAAATAATTATAGTATTATATTACTGTAATAAAAGGGATGCCATTTAAACCGATTCGTTTAGATAGGTACAGTAGAAAGTGCTACTCGAAAAAAATAATAGTAATCTATCATTCATTACGTTTCGATCAAAATAAAGAAAAAGATTGTCAGTGGATTTTTTTTTGCCTTACCTATAGAGAGATGAACGTTGATATTTTTCCAATACAAACCATATGTATTTATTTTACATACAGGTTAATACGGAGGTGGATGAAACATGGATGAAACAAAACCACTCATATTTTAAACAAAGACCAATCTGAAAAAAATTCCTAAAATTTTCATCACTGAAGATTTTTACGCACCCTTTAGTATTGGTAGTAATTACAGGGATTTTAGTAACATCCTGTATATTGTAAAGTAGTGCACATGATGGATGCATAGTATTTAGCATCGCAAATGGTCCTTACCCTGTCTGGATTCTCACACCTTGCCTTCACTGTCATCCTTTTCTAGGGTAATTTATGTGAAACCCATTACGGTGACTCCATGCTGTAAAAGTCAATTTACACCGCGAGCCTTGTAATGAATTAAAATTGATGGTTGTTTAACTGTATGCATAATATTCTGCTGGAGTAAATTATTTGTGCTCGTGTATCCAGATTGGTCTACCTAAGTTAATGTGAAAATAAATCCACTGAAGATGATAGGGATTTGGCTATGTACATGTACAGTTACCCAACTAGTTAAGGCTCGTATTTATAAAACGATCTCAAGATTGAGAGCAATATTAAGTATGGATTTGACAAATCGTTTTGTACTGAAATGACATTTCTGATACTAACTCAAAATCGCTGTCACTCTTGAGAGCTGATTATAAATACGGGCCTTACGTACCAAGTGCAGTCCAAACCGATGAAGCTCTCTCGGGTAATTATTTATGCTTTTTCATGAAATTTCATTTCCTCCGAGTTGATGTCAGGTATGTTAGTGGGGAAACGGAGTAAACGGTAGAGTTTTGAGGGGACTATTTAATATTAGAGCCACTTTGTAAATATCAAAAATGAATCACAAACAGCACATTTATAAAATTTCTTGCATTTTTACACAGTTGTGAAATCTGATCTTATAATATTCCTATAGAAATAAAAAAGTAATGGTAGGTAGGTATGTTGTGTGAATCATGCTGCTGATATCTACCTAAGCATATCCGGACTAGCCATAAAAAAAAAGATACAAAAAGTGCGTCAGCAAAGTACGACGATCCGTTCTTTGTAACTAAAGAGCTAATTGAATAAAATCTTCTGTTTATACTCGTACTTGTACAAGTACATTTTTAAGAAGAGACAAGTAAATAAAAAAGTCCAAGTACCTTAGTTTAAAACTAATTGTCTTTGTTCTCTAGCTGCTCTAAAAAAAATTCAGAACCGCGAAGATGATTTCTTTGTATTGCATACAAAATCCATAAAATGAGGCTTCATATAAATTCCTATGTATTATGCATCTAGTTTTACACTACAAATTATATCAAGAGTAAAAAAATTAGCGGACCAAATTTAAGGGTGTGAACCTCTCATGAAACTGAACAACTTTCCCTAAGGAAGATATGACTCGAGCCGCTGACAACTTTTGTGTGGGAGGGCCATTTCTTTTTCAGTTTTCAACCTTATGTCCTCGGGAAAAGTTGTTCAGTTTCATGGGTAGGTTCACAACCTAAAGTTTAGCCAGCAAATTTTTTTAACTCCTTGTATATCGCGGTGATGATGATAATGATGATGATGACACAATTTTTCAATGCTGATACTCAACTGAACTCGAAATCGCAGTCATTCTTGAGGGCTGAATATTAATACGAATACTAAAATGTTTACCTGACTTTACATACACAACATAGTTACATTAACACATCGTGCGTGTTTTTATTTAAACAGGCGTTTTTTTTATCCATGTATCTTTGTCGTCAATACAAAGTGCTTAAGTATGAATAGTAATGAATGGAAGTATTGAATGAGCTGCTCACGTTTTATGTGCTCACACTATGTAAATAATACTTATGTTATTACTTCCATGCTGGACTGGGAGTGATAGAAAAACATAGAATGTGCCAGCTGCATCTCCTCCCGTGCATGCTGTAAAAATCAGCTAAGGGAATCGAGGGTTTCAGTGTATTGCAATTTAGGCGATGGGCTGACAACCTGTCACTATAGCAATATACATAATCACCTGTATAATAACCCTCAAAACTTGTCAGACGTGGCGGAATGACCTTTATTTAGGTAATATAAGTTTTTAGGTAGTTTTTGCTCTGCCTACCCAATAGGGAAAAAGGCGTGATTTTATGTATGTATGTATGTATGTTATTAACAAGGAAAATGTTAATAATCAGTAGGTAGCTATTATTTTGTACTCTGATAAGCGGGTTTATGATTTTTATTTCCTTTTATAAATTAGGTAATATAATATGCAACTGTTCACAATTTTTGTTTTTAACATCTACTCTATACAACAGAGTCATTTAATGTTTGTATGCACTTGATCTCAAAATAATTTTATCAAAGGGTTATTCAAAGCGAAAGCTTATCAAGAAGACAAATACTTTAAGCAAGTATACTATTATGGAACATCTTCTAGTTGAGTCAGGCAATAGAGGTTTCTTTACCACACCATGAACGTATAAAATTAAGTAGAAATCAGGGGGTCTATTCCGCTCTGGCGCGTCGAGCGCCTTATCTTGACTTTGACAGAACTTTGTATGGAAGACGGGGCGAGGCGAGCGTTTTCGAGTAGAATAGACGCCCAATACGAAACGTTTTATAAATACCATGAAGCAATTAGGCAAAACGCTATAATATTATTATGAGATCATCATCATCATTTCAAGGCAACAAGGATATGATCACCGGCGGTGACGTCACAGGGTCTTCTCAATCACGAGTCACGATTTCTTGTAAAGTGATGAGCTTAAAGGCCCCGGTTATACTTACGCCATTGTAATGGTATTCGAAGGTAATTTCACGGGTAATTAATTATTACGAAATGTTTACTAAAAGAATAATTCATTTTACTTTTTATCGGGTCTATTCGCGATAAATTTTGATGGTAAAAGTAAAATGAGTGTAAATAATCGTGAGTGCTTAAAGAGTTATAAAAGAATAATACCAATTTAATGCTTTTTATTTAATCATATGCATTAAGTACCTACAGCTATAAGTAAAGTACCAAGTCGTCAAGAAGAAGCGCAAGATAAAATGGGTGTAGGCTTAAAGCGCAATCCATAATTTTTCAGCATTAACTGTTGATATTTAATTAGCACTCTATTATTAATGGAGAGCGGAGCATCATTTAATCGACACGCTCTTGACCAATATTTTGGATCTTTCAGTAATGGAAAATGTGTGTCAAAATAAATATATTTACAAGCGCGCTAAGGATTAAAAATATATCCTTTAAAAGGTAGAAGCTGATGTTCCGTAGTGACTTTTAATGGCTATAATATCAAAGTAAGTAGTAATTAGTAAAGTACAAGATAGTACTTTACGTAGTTCCAGATAGCATAAAAATGATGCCATTTTATTAAAGTTGAAGTTGAACCATTATACTAAATATATTTTTTTCGATATAAAATGCTCACGATTTAAAATTCTGGTTCCTTCCATGCTGGACTGGGACCTTCCATGCTGGACTGGGAGTGATAGAAAAACATAGAATGTTCCAGCTGCATCTCCCCCGGGCATGCTGTAAAAATCAGCTTAGGGATTCGAGGGTTTCAGTATTGTAATTTAGGCGATGGGCTGACAACCTGTCAATATACAGATCTATCTCGAATAACCCTCAAAACTTGTCTGACATGGCGGAACGACCTTTGGTTAGGTCGTTTACGCTCTGCCTACCCCATTACGGATAAAGGCGTGAATATATGTATGTATGTATTTAAAATTACCAAATCAAATGTTTGATCATCAAAACTACATAATATCTATATGATCAAAACAATGTACCTACCTAATTATATATACTGGCGTAAAGATGTTTCCGCCATAATTTATTCACATTGTGGGCTTGTTAGTTTTTTATTCGTAACATATAACATTTTTTTAAATGAATTTGAATATAGCTAAATGTACTTATTTTTATTATTATTGTATTTTTAGATCTTTAAAGGAAATAAGTTGTGCGCTAAACCTAGTAGGTACTGCGTAATCGAATTAACTTCATCTTCTTGGATCAAACTTCAGCAAGAAACTGAGTTTATGCCAATTTAAAGTAAGCAAAATGACGTCCGGCAATTTTGGCCAAATCTGTGACAGTCATATATTTTTATCACAAAAAAAGCCTCAGTTTGTATGAAAACGGCCGGATCTCATTTGTGTTTCAAGAAACATGAAATTAAAAAAATTAAAAACATAAAAATGTTTGTCATATTTTTATATTAATAAGCAATTTATGTATAAACAAAAATATATATGTTATACTTTGTGTCGTAATTTCTTGATGGTAGTCCATTTTAATTTATAATAAAACACTCATTTCACTAGTTCCACTGAATATATTTTAAATAATATATATATTTTTTGTAAAGAAGGACGCGCACATAGGTACATACATTGTTTGATACAATCAGGGTATAGCACCAGATATTGTTAAATTATTTAAATTACCAACTAAATAGGATTCAAGTCTAACTGTATTTTAATACGGTTGCTGAATTTGGCAGAGAGTCATTCAACTTCTGCGTGTTTGTTGATCTTATCTCTATATGCTAGCTATTAGGTATACCTTAACCAGGTATATGCAAACTGGTAACCGCCTCGTAGTCTAGTGGTCTACGGCCATGGGCTACCGATCCGGAGGTCCTGGGTTCGATTCCCAGGTGAGAAACACATACATACATACATAAAATCACGCCTTTATCCCTATTAGGGTAGGCAGAGCGATAACGACCGAGAGGTCATTCCGCCACGTCTGACAAGTTTTGATGGTTATTCCAGATTGATATTGCCATAGTGACATGTTGTCAGCCCATATATCTATATCGGTCCCGGTCGCTGTCTTCGATAGTGATTGTTACACAAACCCATGTCAGAGGTCTATTAGCCGTGCTACTAGGCGGTTTAAAAGCTCTGACACCTGGGTTTATCTGGTGCATCGACTCTATGCCCACACGACAGAAGAAGACTAGGTATTACAACCTTTTCAAAGGTGGCTTACAGCTTGATTTTAAGCATGGTCCATTATACATCTTTAATGTAAATAATAGCTTCATCAATATAACACGCAGTATGTAATATTATGTTACTTACCTAAAATGAAACCTTATAATTATTTAACAATTTCAATAAATTCTTTCTCACTATTACTTACAGTTAATGGACCGAAAAAATATATAACTATTTATTAAAGGCGCCACATCCGCCAAGTCATATCTAGTGGTTATTGAGATGGCAGCAAAAAAGTGTCCAGTTATAGTTTGACCATTATAAGAAGGACCCTCACGAGATACTAATTCTCTATCTGAGGAGAGGTATTTTTATACCGGTTACAAAATTCTTAGTTACTTGCCAAAGGCAACGAACTGTTGTCCCCTGTTAATGGGACAAACACACAAAAACACTTCAAGGAAGGAGTCTCGATTACTGTGTAATAAGTAAAAGTAACTGTTATGTTTAAATTGATAAATATTCCTGTACGTAATCAACTAATCATAATCACGCAGAGCCATTAAGCCCTAATGTTTTTTAAAATAAAATACATAATACATGCATTACATGAATGTGTACGCGTCACATTGGAGTCAAAACAAATATTTGAAAATAATCTTTATAATTATTTGTATTGAGCGGAAATCCAACCCACGACGTTTATTTTTATTACTTTTTTTAAACACACACACACACACCATCACACTCATAGCCCCCACTAGGATTCCCTGTATCGGGGTGCCATGGACATACCTACACAGAAACATACACAAAGAACACCCAGACCCAGAAACAGACATTTAAATTCATCATTCAATTCAAAATGTCTGCCCGGCCGGGAATCGAACCCGGGATCGTCCGCGTCGCAAGCAGAAGTCTTTCTTGGCCATTGGAGATCAAGAAATAGTCGTCCATGTAGGTAGTGATATCACTCTATAGTCTAAAAGAATGATTCTCTATCAAAAAACTGCTTGGCACCGGACTCTATGTAGGATAATACCTATACCATGTCATATTGCCCCTCCGAACTTATCCACAGGCAAGTTATGATGCCGTTAATAGCGAGGAGATACGAGTAGACATTTTACTAAGTTAATAAAAACAAGCCAAACTAGGCTACAAGCAGCGTACTTGTCTAGTCTATTAATATATTTGCCGCGTTAACTGTTTCGAGCCACACATGCACCGATAGATGATTGAGTAGTACAAAAAATGATTGATAAACAAGTGTAAATTAAGTGCGCTGACCGGGTTACCCCGGTGGTTAATAACACTGCTGTGCTGATGCCGCTTCGGCCGTTTAGGAAACCAGAGTTTGGTAACCAGTTTCCTAAAAGGATTTATTTATCCCCGTAAATAGATAGATGCGATGATTGAGAAGGTGGATGATTTATAAAGCGATCTCAAGATTGAGAGCAATATTAAGTACAGATTTGACAGACCGTTTTGTACTGCAATGACATTTCTGATACGAAATCAAACACGCTGTCACTCTTGAGAGCTGTAAGTCGAACTCGAACTCTATGTTGAGTTAAATCCGTTTTGAAAAATGATTGTGTATAAGAAGTTTTATTGCACCAAGAACATCAACTCCTTCTGCCCCTTCTCCTTAGGATAACTGAGAGATGCTAAGCCTTTTAAAAATGTGTTCTATATTTTGGCATTGACATACCGTAAAATCGTAAAATACTGTTCGTACCCTAGCCCCATTCAATACCTACATCATTTTATTTAAATTTACATTCTATAGCACCTTTGATATAATTTTGTGTTCAAGATGTCAACTCCAGCAGCGGATGGTGGGGTTTCGTCGCAATCCATTGGAGCCGGAACAGAACGGCGGGAATCAAAACCTTCAATAACAAGGGTAATCCTCAGCTAATTATAAGTATTCTCCTATATATTTATGTAGCAAACAAGCTTTTCTGCTATTAAAAATGTAGTGAATAACTTCTATGAGATGGTGTAGCTAATATTTTATCGTCTGAAGCTCCATGCGCCATAATAAGCCACCACGCTCCGTATCTGATAACTCACGTGTCCAAATATAAATGGGTTGGCTTTAGTAACCTGCCGCAGGATTCTCGGGATTATTGTGGTATTATTCGATTACTAGTGGCTCACTTATTCACAACGTAACGGGATTTTATGCGGAAATGCGTAGTTTTTAAAATATTTAAATTTTAATTTTTGAGGTTAGGTTTCACAAATATAGCAAATATACGTCGTAACATTTAAAAAAATAACACAAGTTATGTTAGAAAGAGACAAGACATAGCAAAATTGACGGCTAGAACAGTGGTGTTGTCTCACTCTATCATTCTATTTTGTCTTTTTGTCGCGACAAATGGGTCAAATGGCAAGTATCACGTGCCGTAAATAATTAAAAAAAAAGTGGATGAATTTGTTTACAATTCAGTGGTGTTATACGTACCATAATTGTGTAGTTAAATTTCAAACTCCGGTATGTCCAGTCTAAGTGAAAAATGGGAAATGAGTGATTTGTGTTTTAGGTATAAAGTTAAGTTTAAAATTATGATTTAATAACATGGACCACTAGAGAAAGGGGTTAGTATGTATAAGAACAAATAAAAATAATGAATAATTAACTGGTACAGCTAGAAAATAAAGATAAAACTTGGACATACCGGTGTTTGTTTTGGACTAGTGAAACATACCGGAGTTTGAAACAAATCACTGAGGACTTACCGGGTTTTGAAAAAAGGTGATTGGACATACCTGATTTTGACATGGCTAAAATCGTGCGACTGGTAGCCATCTTGGACGCCATCCTTCACTCTGATTGGTCGGCGTGGACGTGCTTGTATTTGATAAAGACTTGTCAACGGACGTACCGGAATTTGATAAAAACCGTCGATTTTGACCGTTATTTTCATTAGTATTTAAGTGACTTATCTCGTTTTGGATAAAACTGACGTATAGAGTTTTAAATTTGGAATTTGGCGCCATTCATAGTTAGGTTACGACCATATGGTGGACTTACCGGAGTTTGAAATTTAACTACACAATTATGGTACATGTACCATAATTCAGGTCCTCGTACCCTGTACCCTAGAACTTCATTATGGTACGCAAAAGTACCATAATTTTGCATTTACCATTAATTACCATACAAACATTAGTTTGGCCACACAATTTGTCGTGAAATGGAACAGATATTACGTTTTGTTCTTGTTTTTGATGCATACTAGTGATTATATTCTCTTGGATATAGGCCATTGTAGGTTTAACTTATCTTGTTTCCTTCTTGCGGTGAGCGTCCGATAGAATAAAAGGGGTAGAATCAAGGTAGAATAGGTACGGAGAAGATTTTGTATGTCAAATGTACGTCCATTTCATTATTTTTTTACCTATTTTACTGAAAATCAAACCGTACCATAATTTTAGCTGCGGTACCATAATTTTGACAGGCCTGTGTCATAATTTCTGAGTTGGCTTATAACATCCCTGTTACAATTTGTTTATTCCATTCTCGCTCGCGTTTGTGGAATGTGTTTTTTTTCTTTTATTTTAATCCAATGTAGCCCAACGGGAATATGAACCTAATGGGTAAAATAATATAAATACAGGCGGCACCATCCCATCCACAAGTGTTTTTGAATAAGTGTGAGCGTAGCGAGACCCACTTAGACTCCCCTCCTCAAGCCCCCCCTTCCTGTCCGAGCGGTGACGTCGCCGAACAGCGAAGCTGTGAGGGACGACTCACCGCAACCGACCCGCCGAACCCTAGAGTGTTTTTCAATAAGTGCGAGCGTAGCGAGCCCACTTAGACCCCCCCCAAGCACCTTTTTTTTAATGAGCGGAAGCGATTTTGACTCACCTAACCTAAAAACTTTAAAAAATCGTATCTCAAAAACGGGGGGTTTCCGCATCTCCCCCTTTAAGGGGGGACTCCCCTACCCCCCCGCCAACCTCCCCCCACCCCCTCCACCCCTCCCCTCCTGCGGCAGGTTTCTAAAGAAATACCCTGATAAAGACAACTCAGCTAGTTGCTACATCTAGACAAAAGGCAAATTTAAGGGAGGGTGTTTTTTTTTCTCGTACATGGAAACCGTGACATACCGACCCGATTTTTGAGTTGTTATCGAAATTTCAGGATCTGATGAAGTCAACCAGTCGTCTGAAGATCAGAAGGCGGTCGTACGGATTCCAGTCATCGGTACCAGGAATCGTTGGTGGGCAGAGCGCTACACGAGCTTCACAGGTGACTTTTCATCTTAAATAACACATAATACATATTAGTAGGTACATACTATCGATTTTAAGAGCATTGCTCTTGTCGGTGGAGCAGTCGCCATCTCTCCCGAATCTCCCGATCCAATGGGGGAAATTCGGAAGCGCACAAAATCACTAAATCTTGACTAAAATGGTCACCAGTCATTTTCTATCCTGAGAGAACGGGACGGCAACACTTTTGGTTAAGATTTAGTTAAGTTGTGATCTCCACGAATCGGTAGCAATGTCAGTGCTTTGCGGTCGATTTTTTCCCTTAGCATCGAGTCTCGCTATGTACAGTCCCGTCATGTTGAGTCGCTCCACGTCGAGCTTTGGTCTCCAAGTACGACCTGACATTTAATTTCTCCGTCACATGGTCGAGAAAACACTAAGGAATCTTAGTCTTCTTCTTCTTCTCTTTTCTTCTTCTAAAAATTTGCTCATTACTGAGGACCAGAAAACATTGAAAGTCAATGAGTCTGGTCTGTCCAGTCCACAAATGACGCTTTGTCTACCTCGAAAAAGATGTTACGTGATTTTATTTTTGCAATGTAAATAATGCTTACATTAATTTTGATTTCTTTATACTTATAGATTGCACTGGAGTTTCGACGTCCTGTGCATATTTACCTGCCGACATACCAATTGGAACCATTCAGACCATTTAAAGAAGCAGCTGTCCAGAAGGTTGTTGAGGATATCGTTGATGAACTCTGTCCTACGGGCTACAAATACAATCCGGATGTAAGTTAATCATTACCACTTACTTTCATATTGATAAAGCACACTGCTACTTAATCTTGCGTTTTGTGTGTTTCCTCGTTTAGTAAGACAACACTTCCTTTCAGATTTTATCTTTTCAAAGTTGCTCTTGATTCTAGTCTACACCAGTCATGATTGAGAAGTCGATGGGAGTGAGCTAATAGTACATTACGATATAAGTGCGGTGGGTTGATCATTACAGCCGAGGCGATATTGCTAGCCCGAGCAGTAGGCGAGGGCTATAAGAAGGCAGAGGCTGTAATTATCAAAGCGCACGTATGTCGTACGACGTTTTATAACATATTTGCGAGAAAATAAATAGAACTAGATAAAAAAAATAACAATACAGCGAAAAGAAAAAACGCGCGGAATAATTTTTACTCGTTCACAAATTAGGATGCGCGCGCATCAACGCTTTCTTTTTTAAGCCATAGTACAAAGAAACAAAAACCAGCCAGTATTACTAATAAAGAAAATTAATATTTTTTGGATTTTGTTACAGATAAATGGTTGTAATTTATTGTAAAAATAATTAAATCAAAGAATTAAATGTTTATTTTATTATACTTTATCTCCCAAAGTTAATTTCATTTATAAAATGTTGACCACTTTTCTGCCATAAAAACTCTTTGCTAAGATTTAAAAAAGTACCGTTCGATAAACCGTGCGTTTTACCTAATAAAAAAAAAACTCGTGTGTTTTACAGCACTCGTGCATTTTACATTACGATTACGCACAAGTACGTAATAAGATACAATACAATACAATATTGAAATTGGTGTAATAAGAGACCCTTTACGAGCAAATGTGTTATAAAATAAAATATAAACCATTTCACATTTTCCGTTTACCTTCGTAGCCCTCTGAACACTGAAAGCTAATTGGCGCTTTACTCTGGCTGGTGGCTCCTCGCAAAATTACCACCTCGCGTAGGATCGTTCAGCTCTTATTCAGCATAGGAACGTTTTTTTTTTTTCGGGGATGGACCGCACCTCCAAGTTCTACATTTTAGATCCTATCATCATCTTCCTAGCCTTTTTCCCCGTATCTCTCGGGGTCGGCTACCTAATCTAGGTGATTGAACGAGGGTACTGGTTTTTACACAGAGCGACTGCCATCTGACCTCCGCAACCCAGAAGGGAAACCAGACCCGATCCTAGATTAGGTTACACATAACCTTTGAATTTCTTCGTAGGTGTGTGCAGGTTTCCTCACGATGTTTTCCTTCACCGTAAAAGCGCCGAATAAACGTACATATGAAATTCGAAAACTGAAAAACACATTGGTACGTGGTGGGATTCGAACCACGACCTCCTGCACAGAAGGCCGCGGCCCTATCCACTACACCATCCGGGCTGTACATTCTAGATCCTATACCCCAAATAATCTCTTCTTGTACAGGATACACCAAAATTGGTAATGTCTATGGCCCAGGACGTAATGCGAGCAGTGAAAGCAATGAACTTCGACCGGTACAAGATCATCGCCGTGGTCACCATTGGCCAGAAGAGGTCCCAGAGCTACAACAACACCATCAGTTTCTTATGGGATGGTAATTTCGACAAATACGTTGACGTACATCGACTTTACACCACTACTATAATACAAGTCACTGTTTTTGGAGTTTATCTGGACTAACATGAAAGTACAGCGGTCGATTGATAGAGTTCTTTATTTTTTAAGAATTTATTTAGACGCGCATAATTTGATAATTAATTTAGTTTTATTTATTGGTTTACGTTTAATTTAGAATTATTTATTGTATAATTCTACATTTTAGATAAATGTTATGTTATAAAGATTTAATTTAAAATTCTGTAGGTACTCTAATATAAATACACTAATGTTTATTTAACACGAGAGTGTTTTATTTTGTTTCATGATAGGCCTTTGATATGGTAGACTGTAAAGATCGCTATTTAGGTGGTGAAATAGTGACGAAAACCCCGCGTTGCCCGTCATGCCCTTCGAAACACGAAATCGTATCAGCTTAGCCAAACTGGGCGGTGCCGTAGTTTCCGATTTGATGTTATCTGAATTTACAATAATGTGCTAAATAAAAATCAAAATAAGTAGTAAAGTAAGTAAGCAATGGGTTTCGTAACCAGTCGCGTAAACATTTTATCACTAGTATTATTTAGCAACTACCACAGTGAAAGTGTTACCTTGTGTTAGCCTTCAACATAGTACATAATAGGTAAATGCGTAAGTGTAAGGTTTTTCGGAGTTCACCACAAAAAATAATATAAATAAAAATAATAAAAAAACTAGCGTTTTTTATTCACCACGAGTAGCAAGTTCACCTACACCACTCTACTAGCTTTAGGCACAGAATAACTATTCAGGGAAAAACTTAACCAAAACAAAAAGTTGCGGAAAAGTGTTTCTTCTACGCGCGTACGTAGGTACTTCAATTAAAGTAAAAATTGGGGGTATAAAAAGACGCCTTCTTATGGGTATTTATTATCTTTATCCCCTATAGTCAAGGGCAAGCCTATTTTATTTTCAAATTAATAGAAGTTTTTTTTGGCATTATGCTGCAGTTGTAAAGACAAAAGACAGGGTCACTGAGCTTGGTTTCGTGTTTTCCGTACAGTTGACTCAGAACATCCTTGTCCTCTTTATTGATCAAATGCGGTATTTACCTATTCTTAGATTTATTAACAAACAACAAAATTGATTGTCCATGATTACTGCAATTTTCTGTAATATGCATAATGTATATGGTATGTATGTGTACTTCGTACTTCTTGTTGGGATGACGGCTGCGTTACATGCAGACGGGTGATCAGCTCCTGATGCTGGAACCATTTCACCCAATTCCCAGAGGTATTTTGTATAACTTAGAACTTTGAGTAGAACCAGACCCTGCTAAAAAAAATTCTCAACTACTATGTTGAAGGCTAATCAGCTGTTTAAAAATCTCTGTGTGTACAATAAAGAATAAATAAATAAATAAACCAGACCCTGCTATGTCATTGAACAAAAGTTTACGTGTCAAGATAAAAATAATAATTTCAATATTTTTGAGAAATTAAGCAGACTTGAAGACACACTTTTTGATTGCTCTCTACCTGTACCACTGATTAGAGAAAGTCGCTGGCGCTAGCTCCATTTACTCTTCTGTGACCTGTACCTACTTATATGGCTCTACTATCCTGGACTATTGAATGATAACGAAATAAAGTAGTAATAAGTGGACAGATATATGCTGAAAAGAAGAAAGAAGAAGAAGTAGGTAGCTATTTCTGTTAACTTATAAGAAGCTTTTTGTTCTAAGCAATTCAAACTCAAAAGAAATAAAAATGTGAATAAATAATGCAAACTTTTTAAAATGTGATCCATAAATTAAAAATGACGATTGATCGCCTTTTGTTCAATATGCTTGCGTCAATTATGACGTTTTTCTGACGCCATGACGAAAAAAATGCAGAAATGCAATTGATAAACTTATAAATTGAATCGATAAGTAGTTTTAAATCAGGATTTACATTTAAATTATCAACTATGGCAAGAGTCGCAAGGATAGCTTTGGATGTAGCAATAGGTATGCGTATAGTTGAATATGTTTTTGCCCAGAAATAAGCAGGGTCCATTATATAATATTGTTGTAAACACTAAACTCATTTCAAAAAATAAAATGTTGTTTTCTGATTTCTTCGTGTGATTGCTGCTACGAGCTATTAAATAAAAATAAACGATATATCCGGACTGCTTGTATCCTCTCAGAAACTGTATACCTATAGCAAAACAAAAATAGATTTTTAAAATTCTATCACTTTTACAACCTGGAGTATGTTTATTAAATATTTTTTCGAAAAATATACCTTCCAAATCTTTATAATACCTAGAATTAGTGAATTTGCAAATAGCTACTAAAATATAATCATTATTTTGTTTTGTTCTTACAGTTTCTCTGAGGACAGTCCAACCTGCCGTATCAAGATTATGGACAGCCACAAAAAAAAATGATCCCAAATCTATGTCAAGTCCATATGTAGAAAAAGTTGAAAAAACAGTGGGCGGCTTCTCAAATTTACTTCTAGACCGATTACGGTCGCTAAGAGACCAGTTGCTCCCCATAGAGGAGCAATACCTGTTACGACAACTGGAGATAGTCAGAAGGAAAATGTCGAATAGAGGGGGAGACGATGATGGACGACCGATCTTCTAGCATAAAAAGATTTTAAAAATGTTGTATTTACCACGAGTCATGCGTCCTGTTGATCTGAAAATGGAATGTGTGATGTTTAATAATGAATCCTTTATATTTTAGCTGCCGGGAAAAGTATTAGACCTGGGGTGGCACGCGCATGGGAGTATGCTAAAATAGAAATTGTTCCTCCGATGACAATAGCCATGTTTTCTGGACCTCTTGGAAGATCTATAGAGATGACATGTGGAAAGTTTGCAGATACTGTTATGGCTATCATGCAAAACCGGGTGAAAGCCATGGATTTGGCCGAAGCCCGAGCAAAACAAGCTAAGATAGATGCAATCAAAGCTGCTGAAGCCAAGGTCAAAGCTAAGGCAGCTGAAGAAGCAAAGAAGTTGGAAGCTGTAGAGAAAGCTAAACAAGCTAAATTAGCAGAAGAAGCCAAGAAAGCGGAGGCAAAAAAAGAGGCAGAAGCTAAAGCTAAACCAACTGAAAAACCGAAACCTGCCGCTAAACCAGCTGAAAGTAAGAAGGAAGAAGCAAAACAGCCACCTAAAGAAGCACCTAAAAAGAAGTGATAATGACATTGCTTCCAAAATGTAGGTTAGGTGCAGCAGAGATATGCAAAATTTATGCTGAATGTTTTCTGACCGGACGGATATGCTGACGGGATTTCAATTTCTATGATTCAAAAATAAAATCGCATCATTATTTTTCACAAATAGCCCACCAACCGGTAAATAAGTACACTGTCGTTCTCGTTCTTATAAGTAAACTTTGCCTCACTCCTGTTTCACCATTATGCAAGTTTTAAGGCTTATTAATTTTTTCCCAATTGTACTATTTGATAACCTAATATTGACCTAATAACAATATCTATTTTAGTATACCCACAGAGCAGATACAATAGTAGAGCTGCCTTATTACGATTTCTATAAAGAATGACGTGAGGCCAGTAATCGGGGGTGAAGTCTGAGGTGCGCGGCGGGTGGGCGACGCCACCACCATCTACTTGCGAGAAAAATAACTTTTATGGAAAGATCTGTGCTACTCAAGTTTTAGTAGGTTATACATTGCGTAGCTAATTGACCAATATGATACCAGAAAGACTACCAGCTACGCAATGTATATGGATTTTTTCTGTCAATTTTGACATTTGTAACTGGTAGACTGGCTCCCTTACAAGTATTTCTACCTGACACTAGATGGCGTTTCCCACAACATGGAATTTTCTAGAATGAAAATGAAATAAAAATGTAAATAAGTACTTTCGCGTGAAAAGATACTTTGTCTCTATCCACAAATCTTCGATCATTACGCGACACTTCATTTTGCACCGCGAAACACATAAAAATGAAATTATTCCGAAAAACGAAGCGTGCACTTCGGATAAGAACTTGTCGCGCACTGATAACAGCGCCCCCGAGCGTGGAGTTACTGAAATAATAGACGTGTGACGTCAGACCTCGAATTGATTGTTGCAAGCCTTCATTGCTTACAACAGCTCTACTGTATGTTTGCTTTGTGAGTATACCACCTGAATAAAATTGTTTGGAAATCTTTTTTTGTTTTCTTTTACAAACTAAGTTGTAGTAAACTAATAAACTAAGATATAGACAGGTACTCGTACAATGTAACTGTAACTACGGTCATCAAAATCAAAACCTCATCAGCACAAAGTTTCTACAGAAGGAGTAGGTAGAATTATGCCTGGAGAAGAGGGAGGTGTGGGCTCCAATCTGCTGTAGCTGTACAGAGGCTTCATGACGAAAACGGGGTAAATGTATCTATACTAAAAGGCAGAGACCATTAGGCCATGCAGCTAAACACAATAAATATTGCACGGATGAAACTTGTTAATTAATAAAAATTCCTTGAATTTGTTTGCATTCTATGTTCTTTTTAAAGCATCAGATAAAATAAAAAATCAGGTGATAAAAAAATATTTCAGCAAAATAAATTTAAGACTAGGATACTACATTAGTATGTGTCTCCAGCTCAAGCCTAATATAACGCTAGTTTTATTTACTTCCTCTATGCCTAATATTTCATGTCGACAGATTTAAAAAAATAGGTGGCGGGAATGATGGTCTTGTTTTTTCATGCGTATTTGTTTGTTTACTTATATTTTTGTTGTTTCCTCGCAATCAAAGTGAAAAGCAGATATTCTAACTCGTGCACAAATCATTTTTCTCCTCCACTTATTCACATGCAAAAACTGGTAAAAATCTCGGAGAAAAATGACTTGATTTATGCACTTGTTATATCTACTATTTTATTACACGAATATTTTAATAAAGCTTTCAACTCGACACAAGGAGTTTTGGCGAAATCAAAACTTTTTTTATGTGAGACTCTTCTTGTGAGTTTTAAGTGACATCCTCAAAAAAGTACCTAACTTCAATCAATCGTCATCCCGTCATTAAGCATTACAAATGCTTTTCAGAAAACCAAGAAAACTTTAAATTGAAGGATAATGAATCCAAAGTTAGTGGGGAAAATATTCCGTAAGTACCTAAATAAGTACAACAAACAAACTACGCTAGCAGCCAAAGTATCTTCTTAGCTACTGACAGTTTTAAAATAGCTACCAAGCTCATCAGTTGTTTTTTGAATGATGATGATCATGAGTGGATGAATCATCATCATCATCATCACTGCGCTGATGAGCTATGATATGAGCTTGAGCTTGATCGCCGAGTCGCCGTCACTATTACTTATTGGTGCCGATTCTGTTGTAGTCACACCTTAACTTATTTAAGTTTACTTCTGTCACTATCTAAAATTTTAATAAAATAAAGACAGCAACACAACATCTGATTATAGTTCTAGGTTGTTTCGTCCAAGGCTAGATGGTGTCGCCTTTTTTTAGGCATTATACGTCAATTTGACAGAATGGGAGTTTTTTGCACGATACCTACTTGTGAGTTCCTGCAGAGGGCGCTGAAACTGGCTAAAAAAACGTTTCTTTGCACGGAAAAGTCTATTTACTATTTATATCGTTCTAATTTTGTCAAATCAATCTTTTTACATATCCGAAAGCTGTATTTTACGTATCTGTAGTTAATTTTTCAATAAAGCAGCACTAAGAATAGCCTTCTAAACTATAAATTTTACATTAAAACTTATTTGTCACATTGCGTGAAACGAAAACGTCGAAATAACGTTATACGACCTGTTAAAATGTTAGCCGTGTACAATGCCATCTATTGCGGAACTGAAAATTTTCTCCGGAACGAGCAAATTAAAAACTCCCATTATAATTAACCAAGTATTGTATTTCTGCAATTAACGTTGCGTGTTTATCCCCATTTAAAATAGTGGCAGAACTAAACTTAAATAAGTAAAGATGTGACTGCAACAGAATCGCCACCATAGGTCAGTAAAGTTGGAAGGACGTTTCTCATTGAATATTTTTTCTGTCTTAAAGGAAACAGATCGGCATTATTTCATGATGTAGCAGGGGTCTATAGACCTGCAATCAATACTAGGAAGGAGAAACTGATGGAAATAATAAAAGGTTGGTATAACAAATATTTACTCATGTAACTATGATCCAATCAAATCTTTTAGGTATAGTTCTAAACTTGGTTTAAAAAACTAAAAAAAATCCTTCCTCATGTCCCCATACATTGACGTATTTCGTGTGGTATAGGTATAAGTAGGTACTTAAAATTGGTACTAAAGATAAGTACTAAAAATAGGTAATGAATGATGTCAGCAACCTCAACAAGGATTTTGTGCTTCGGAGGGCACGTTAAGCCGTCGGTCCCGGTCACTGTTTTTGATAGTGGTCGTTACACAAAACCATGTCAGATGCCTATCAGCTGTGCTATTAAGCGGTTTAAAAACTCTGACACAAGGGTTTATCGGGTCGATCGAATCGAAAATCCACACGACAGAAGAAGCAAGCTCCACAATCGTACCTGTAGTACATGTATACGTCATCGATATGCCCCTGTCTCGGGAACGTATCTACTAGGTACGTTTACCTACTTATTAAAAAAAAAATGACTTAATGCATCTTATCTTACAGATAGGGTGAGATAGGTAACAAAACTTTTAACTACAAAAATATATTACAGAGAAAGCTGAAATTGCTTCTAAATCCAAGGTTGGACAAAAGATGCGAATCCTCAAGGAATATTGGAAGGTAGAGATGGCTCCACCAAGTACTGCTGAAGAAATGAAGGTAGTTACGAGTTAATAAAACTATTTAGATCTAATATTTTAAAGAAATCTTTGACTTGCCCTGCCCTGAAGACCTCTGAAACATGGTATTACCCCCTGGGGGTATTTAGTGGGGTAGGTTATTTCCCTTCATCATCATTACACTTGGCAGGCGTGGTACCTATGTGCTGTGGCGTGTGATACCCATCCCGTTTAACGAAAACCCACGTGAAGATATAAGTGATGTGATAGGTAGGTAAGGTACCTACCTAACTATACCTACAACAAAGATTATTTATTCCAGAAACTCCAATTGGACCTGGTGATACTCAAGGAGTTCATGACGACTGGCTGCTGGAAGTGCCTGACCGTCAAACAATGCTGGCTGCTCTTCCTCGTGGGCCTTGAAGTCAGCTTGTGGTTCTACATGGGAGAAACCTTGGGAAAATTCCATCTGGTTGGATACAATGTTTAAATGCTAAATAGCTCCTAATATTTTATTCAATTTTGAAATAAATAAAATAAAATTCGGTGAGTTTAAATGTAAAGTATCGAAATCTAAAAAAGTCAGCATCATTCATCATAATATAAGTTTTTTTTACCTATCTTCGCAAACGTGTATGAATGTGCGAAAAGTACACAAATGTGGCCCAAACATGGCCCAAACATGCCCAAACAGTAAGTGCGATAGAGATAGGGATATCAGTCAAACATCGACCAATGAGCACTCACACAGTATAGTATAATAAGAAACGGATGGCATAGGTATACAATACACAATTATTGCCAACTCTATCAAAATTTTGCGAACTTAGGTATTTTTTATATTACTTACTGTTAAACAAATTTAAAGGTTTGTTGCAATGTTGCAAGCGTAGACTGTATGTATACAACGTGTAACAGAAAGGGTATATGCATCGTGAAATGTGTGAATCTACCCATGAAACTGAACAACTTTCACGATGCATATACCCTTTCTGTTACACGTTGTATAGTTCGAGCCTCGGAGCTTCCAGTACTATAGAGTAAAGTGCGTGAGGGGTATGTTGAGCCTTTTCTTCAAAAAATTGTTCAGAGTGCTTAGGGAGAAAACATACTAAATGTACCTAACACTTAATTTTAAACTTTCGCCATTATTTTCACTATAATTATTAGATATTTTAACGGGTTCTTATTCTTATTAAGATTTATTTGTTTTTGAGTTCCCGATATTTCAATGCTGTTACAAGCATCATGATCACGGCTAGACTGAAGAAAACTGCGGGTGGATAGGTACTAAATGTTCCAATATGTAGGAGGCGAGGCGAATAAGGTCCCACTTTTAATTTTTTCGAACATAAAATATCAAAAATGATGTGTTTTAAGAGAAAACTTAAAACTTTATGAAAAAACAAATGCTCATCACATTCTGTACAAAAGGCGCTGGAGACATTTAAGTCAGAAAACTGCTCTTATTTGCTGTGCGACGTCTGGCATCACTTTTTTGACATTGACAGGAGCTGTCACTTAAACGCAGTACAGGAGTGCGTTCACGCATGCACCTAGGGGAAACCGTTAGAGCGACTTTTAATCTGACAGCTCGCGTAAACCCCCGTTCATGCACGCACTTGCACCTGTCAGGATGAAATTTCCCCTGACAGGCGCTTCAAAACGGGGCTTTATCAACTGTCAAAGTGAAAAGTTCCCCTAACCTTGCGCTAACCGTGCGCCCGTGAACGTACCCCAGTACAGTACAGTAATCGCATCGCAGTAATTTTGCTTTACTTTATTCTCTGTAGCAATGTTCCTCTGCAAGGAATTTTATTTTCTTCATCTAAACCCTTTATTTTTACCTAGCAGCTTATGTACTTAGTTATCGTTTAATCAATTAATTTACATGATCAATTAAACTTCCAATCCCTCGAATTTTCTGTTACTCGGCTGTCGTTTTCAAAGTGTTAAACCCGTGATGTTTCGGCGTATTAATTCTTGCTCAATATGTTTTGCATTCGGTCTCAGTGTTCTTCTAATTCTTGCTGGAAGTCGATATACAGATAACCCAAACTACCGTCCGTCCATTGAAAGCCGTAGGAACACAAGAAACTTCTTGAAAATCGATGATGGTGAAGACTACGTTTATCAGTCTTTGCCGACGAATCCCTACGATGGATCTCCAAGCAGCATTGACAAAATATTTGAGAAAACCCGGTCGAAGATAAGAACAGAGTTATTGCGTTACAATTTCAGTCATTCAGGAGTGGACCAGTTAAAAGACTTGGTAATTGAGTCAGGAGGAGAGCCACTGAGGAGTGTGATATTTTCTACTTGGAGGTCAGGCACTACTTTTCTTGGTGAATTATTGAATGCAGTGCCAGGTAATTTTTACCACTACGAACCTCTGTTAAATTATGAAATTGTACAAGTCAGAGGGCCACCACAGTCCGACAGAGCTATGAACGTTATCAAAAGTATGCTGAAATGTAGTTATGACAACATGGAGGATTATTTTGAGTATGGGAAAACTCACCTGCACCAATTCACCCACAACACTCGACTATGGGACCACTGTAAATATAGAAAAGAGTTGTGTTTTGATGCTGAATTCACAGCGAAGTTTTGTAAACTGTTTCCCTTCCAAAGTATGAAAGTTGTGAGAGTCAGGTTACGGCTTGTTGAGGAACTCTTGAAGGATGACAAGTAAGTTTAAGTTATTTTTTAATTATCAATAGTTTGTATGCAATTAAATTATAAATTCCACTGTAACTTATTGTTGAGTTTTTAAGCCATAATTAATGACCATTGACTTGGCTTAACAACCTCAATTATGCAAGCTACATTATGCTTTTAATTATAATCATATTTACTCATCTTACTCAAGTATACTTGATTAAGTTCATAGTTATAAAAAAAAATACGAAGTAATTATAATAAAAGCCAGTTTTTCATAAAACCGGAAATATATTTTTGTGTAATTTTTGTACCCAAAAGAAGTAGGTAATTCGTTGAATTTTTTTTTCATCAAAACAAAACATGAAAAATGTGGACTATTTGACACTGTGGGCATTTCAATGTAATAATAACCATTATGAAATTGACATTTGCACATGAGTGTCTTTTTGACACAGTGGACTTTTCAAAACTACTCGTATATTCACTTAGGTACTGACCCATGGTACCTACTGACAAAGTTTGTATAGGAATCTAGAAAAAGTTTGACAACACTGTGAGTTCATGCTCTATCTACCTGATAATGCTTTCTCTGTTATTATGACTAGAAAATTGGAACAAGATAGATAATTTAATCAGTGATTGTTTGCTGTGATTAACACTCTTCTGATATGAAAAAACCGGTCAAGTGCGAGTCGGACTCGCTCACCGAGGCTTCCGTACCAACTTAAGGGTATTTAAAGCGAATATAGAACCCCCAGTTTTGTTCCCCGGAAAAGGTAAAAATATGAACTGGAGTGAAGGACAAACTTAACTTTGCTGTTGTCTCCATACTTGATATAGGGAGAGGACTACGAAAATAAGTTTGTAATGAAAAAATATTTCCCTAGTATCAAGTAGATATAACACATTGTATGGTCAGGATTGTAATGTAGACATCTTAGGCATAATAATTATTATGATATGATTTATGAAGATGCAGTTTAAGTAATTTTATTATTCAAACAATACAGAAGTTCTTTAAAATTACATTTTCTAACCTAGGTATAGAGGATTTCCTTGTTTTTTTTTTGTTTAGACACAAACTGGTTTTTTATAATAATTACTTGTTTCCTACTGTTTCAAGGCAAAGATGAGTTTTTGGATGGAGCAATTATATTTGATGGATGAGAGATAAATCAAATAAGTTACAATGAATTGTTGTTTTGCAAACATCTTGTGAAATGATTATGCTATAAAATTTAATATTTTATAGACAGACTATTTGCTAGCTTAGATGCATTTTGATATCCACATGTAATTGAACATGAACATTATATTGCAGTGTTAGCATTTGTAACTCGAGCTATATATTTTTAGTTTGATTATATACCTATATACTACTTACATAATAGTCTAGTCATGTCTGTATCTCCTATGAAATACCAGTTAGATGCATTATTTTTTCTATGGAAGGTTAATCATAGATAATCCTCAGTGTATTTCTGACAGTCATTTTCGTAGAATATTTTTATAGATAAGTTTCAGCTAGTAAACAAAAATACTTTTCAGGTTGAATGTACGAGTGGTTCTGTTGATCCGGGACCCTCGAGGCGTGATGCAGTCTCGGCAGCACAGGACCTTCTGCCAACCGGCGCCAGATTGCTGGCGACCAGAGCTGCTGTGCGCGGATATGATCAGCGACTATGTAGCTGCCGCCAGACTGCTGCAGAGCTATCCTGACAGACTCATGTAAGTTGATAGATATAGCACAGGACCTTCTGCAAACTGGCGCCAGATTGCTACAGAGCTATCCTGACAGACTCATGTGAGCTGGTAGATTCAGCACAGGACCTTCTGCCAACCGGCGCCAGATTCCTGGCGACCAGAGCTGCTGTGCGCGGATAATGTAGCGGCCGCGAGACTGCTGCAGAGCTATCCTGACCTGACAGACTCATGTAAGTTGGTGGATATAGCACATGAGCTTCTGCCAACCGGTGCCAGATTGCTGGCGACCAGAGCTGTTGTTCGCGGATATGATCAGCGACTATGTAGCGACCGCCAGACTGCTGCAGAGCTATCCTGACAGACTCATGTAAACAAAAAGCAGGTTTGTTTTTCATCCTGACCCGTATTTAAAACTTAAAATCATCCAAACATTCCTCACGGTATTAGCAGGCGTAAGCACACATTATAAGCCGTTTTTGCGCCTGACTTTAGAAAGGTATTACGAACAAGTATCGCCAAATCCTGAAACATCATGATTAGACAACGCAAAGGTCAATATTTCGCCAAGAGGCAGTCATCGGTTCTTTAATTTTTACCGTACTATTGCATACGTTACATTGTGTAGGTATTTCAATATGAATATGCTCATTCATTCATTCATTTTAATGAATATGCTCATTGCCCACTCATCATCAATCACTCGCAGATATATTGTTAATTTTTAGAAATTAGAACAGGCAACAATATTTCTAGTAAAGGCAAATTAGCAGAAACGATGAAGGCAGTAATAAACACGCGTAGTCATCAATTAAATACTTCATTTAACAGTTTAATTTCAGTGAAATGCGGAATTCCTCTTTTTTTTAAATATGCATGTAACATGTATATAGAACAGCGTCGAGGAAAAAAATTACGCATGTCCAGTCTAATGTGAATTTACAACTAGCTTATAATGATAAATAACGTTTTTCATGTGGAAACCAATAAGTAAAAAGTACGATAGCACTACATAACATGTATTTAATGGTGTTTTATCAAGCTCCGAGCATCGTAAATTTAAATTAGACATAAAGTACTTAGGCCCGTATTTATAATCAGCTCTCTAGAGTGACAGCGAGTTTGAGTTTGTATCAGAAATGTAATTTCAGTACAAAACGATCTGTCAAATCCATACTTAATATTGCTCTCAATCTTGAGATCGCTTTATAAATATGAGCCTTAGTAGCATGGTTAGTAGACAGAATGAAGGAAAAAGATAACGATCTTTAAAGAGTGGCATGTTCTAATGTGACAAGGACATAATCACCTGTGTGGCATTGTTACCAAGTAAATTAGATTTTCCCCATTTTCCCCGCTGTTTTTCCTGCAGGTAATAAACTAACGCAGTCGCAGAATGTAGGTATTCTTCCTTCACATATTATAACGACTCTGGTGTCAGGGTTTTTAAACCGCCTATAGGCCTCTGTCATGGATTGTGTAACGATCACTATTGGATTGTGTAACGACCACTATCAAATACAACGTCCGGGAGAGATGGCTTAATGCATGGAATCCTTTTTTTTAACAATCAGGTGATTTTGCCTGCAATGTCCTAACCAAACTGGGGAAAATCTCACAAAGTGACAGAGCGTATGGCTCGGACCACGGAGGCAGACTTGGGAGGCAGAGCAGTACTCATTCGCGGGATGTATTTATAGTATACGTTTGATTTCAGGGTGCTGCGCTACGAAGAATTAGCTCTGAACCCAAAGAACGTCGCCCTGAAGCTGCTAAAGTTCCTGCGAATAAGCGAAGTGCCAGCGATCGATGAGTTCCTTCACTCTCACACCAATACGGATGTAGGAGGAGTCAGTTCCACCTTCAGAGTTTCCCGCGACGTGCCTTTCCGGTGGAAGAATATCCTCGAATTCGATTTTGTGGACTCTATACAGGTAAGACTTAAAAGTACATACTATCACGCCCGTATCCCTAATGGGGTAGGCAGAGCGTCAACGACCCAAACAAAGGTTATTCCAGATAGATCTGTATATTGCTGTAGTGACAGGTTGTCACCTCATCGCCTAAATTACAGTAAACCTTTGAATCCCTTAGCTGGTTTTTACAGATGGCACTTCTAAGTTTTTCCATCGCTCCCTGTCCAGCATGGAAGCTAAAAGTAGCCTAAACTTTTAGCTTCTATTTTCATGTTAGTAAAAACTAGTTTTCCGAACCTGAATTTCACTAGCGGTTTTTGAGCATGATTTAGTTAGACAGTTAAATGTACCACGAGTAACATAGGCTACTTTATAGCGTGAAATAATAGCTCTTGATAAAAGAAAACTCAGAAATCCTATAAGTAATGTTAAGGTTTCTATTGGCTATACAGCAATAGCTTCTTACGTAATATAACATTCGTTTTTCACATTGTCATAAAAATCAAAACTGTAAATGTAACTTCTAGTTGCAAAAGCGAGTTTTCACAGAGACGAATTAGAATCAATTATATGTTAACTTGTATATTGAGATCCATTGAAAAAGAGATACCTACTTTAATTATTTGGTAAGAGCAGTCTGTCAGTGTCACGGATAGCGACGTCGTGGGTTCGAATATCGCTTGTGTAAATATTGTTTGGCTAAAACTTAACATTTTCATGACCTAAAAGAAATTCTGAAACCTCTACGCTGGTAACTAGGAAAAATGTGACGTTCCAGGTACCTTGGAGGATTTTGAGTTAGGCATATCCCTGTAATCTACAACTCATAAGCTATTCAAAAACCCTCCATTAAGTACCCCTTTAAAACCCTCCATAAGGTTTTCACGTGGAACGTCACGAATATCAAACTTAATGCCTTTTCTTTTTCCAGTTGGCGTGTAAAGAAGCGATGACACTGTGGGGATACAAGATGGCGTCCAACGCCACACACATGCAGAGCAAAGAGTTCGACCCCCTGGAGCCATTCTCTATCAAACTGTGACTCCATTACATTCCTCTCCTCAAGATATTACGCTCTCTTCGAGCGGCGAGTGCTTATACATTTTTATAGGTGTGTATCAGAAACTCAAGCTTGAAACGAAGCGATGACACTGTGGGAATAGAATACAAGATGGCGTCCAACGCAAAAAATTTGACCCTCATGAGCCGTACTCTATCAAACTGTGACTCCATGGCACTCCTCTTCTCATGAGACTACGCACGCTATCTTTAGACAGTGACCAGGCTGACCGGTAGTGGTATTCAACTCCAGCGATTCCATGCTGCGGAAAGCACATTAAGCCGTTGGTCTCGGTTAATATCATATAATTATATTAGTTAAGCTATGTCGGAGGCCATTGATAAGCAGTGGCAGCTTTAAAACTCTGACAGCTAGGCCACTATCCTGGCAAAAGCCTAATCTAGGATTGGGTCTGGTTTTCCTTCTGGGTTGCGGAGGTCAGTACAATCCCCTAGCTAGATTAAGTAGACGACCCCGTGAAATAAGGGAAAAGGCTGGGAGATGATGATGATGATATCGTAATATTCGAAATATATAGAATGTCTATTGTGTCCTACAATATTTTCTGATATTCAGTCTCTGACCCTCATCTTGAACTCCAGCTAGGGTCAAGAGCAGACCAGTTAATCAACAAAAAGATGGGTCACGTTCAATAATAATGTTTTCTAATAAATCTAATGATAAGTATTAATCAAGTTGACGTATCAAGGTCTGAAAGCGTATAGTATGTTGTAATGTTAACGTCATTTTACTATTGAATGCGCATTTTTAGGGTTCCGTAGTCAACTGGGAACCCTTATCATTTCGCCGCGGCCCTATAAAAAACTCAGTTTTTTACCTATTGACATGAAAGGTACAAAGAAATTATTTTTGGACCGCCTGCTCCCATACAAGTGAAAGGGGGGCAATTTTTTTTTGTGTTCTATATCGAGTGGAGTATCGTCAGACAGGTATTTTAAAATTAAATTGAGGTTTCTTTGAAAAAAATATCTTAAGTATTTCTGTCTCGAGATATTTGCTTTGATTGAAAATATCTCCAGACAGAAATACTTAAGATATTTTAGAGATATTGTAGATGATTTTTTCACAAGTTTGTTCCAGTAGTCCTATCTTCAAAATTACAAAAGCATAAAATCTAAAAAAAAAGAAACGTTTTAACAAACTGTACTGACAATTTTTCGAGACTCTCTCCCTTCTATCTAACATACATACAAGCAATCACGCCTTTATTCCTAAGGGTAGGCAGGGTGTCAACGACCTTAACTAGTTTTGAGGGTTATTTAAAATATACTTACATATCTGTATATTGCTGAAGTGACAGGTTGTCAGCTCATCGCCTAAATTACAATACACTGAAATCATCGAATTACCTTAGCTCGTTTTTACAGCATGCCTAGCAGGAAAGGAAAAGCAGTTGGCACATTTTATGTTTTTCTATCGTTCCCAGTCCAGCATGGAAGTGGTAGAAAAAACTACGTCAAACAAAGTTTCATGTCTTTTATTTAAAAACACATTTCAAAAATAAATTATACGTTTTGGGAAATTAATTACTAAATCTACTATTTCAATATGTTGTTATCTCTGTAACATTACCCTACCTTAACCTAGCCCTATTTTTTTTTAACCCTAATTAAGAAAAAAGAAGTAAAAGAAATTAAGAAAAGTTTGAGAAAAGCTAAATGTTGAGAATTTAAAGGTCAATTTTAGTAAATGTAAAGATGAATTTAAGATACGAAAACTTTAATTAAAATTCTTCAGTTGCAAGTAAATCACTTCAAAGAAATATTTTTTTACTACACTTAAACGTGACATTAATCGTAGATAGAGCACGGATCCATCAGACACGAATCCCAGCAGGTTGGACATGGACAAGGCTGAAGACACTGTAAATAGAGGAAAAGAAAGAACTTAAAATAACAGAATTGGTTTCAATTTAATGAGATTAGTATTTGGCCAAATGAACGTCTAGTAGTATAATAGGACCTAAAGTTGCGAACCGCTGTTGTAACCCCTGAACTTTAATGACTCGAATGGTATAACCTACTTTGCCTAATGATAGTTAATTAGAATAAAAAATACTAAACTTACGAAAGTGATGATGAAGATGAATAGATTAAAAATAATTCTAATACTTAGCAAATGTTCAACAATAAAGATTTTAGAGGGTGAGGAAGACTAATAATCTTAGCATTCAAATATATTGTAAGAAATTTGCTGTTTCAAACAAGATAAAACTATAACAGCATTTTTGTGTTTTTGGTAAAGCCGGGGCACCGCCCTTTCCCGCCACCGTGCAGTGCTCCTCGTCAGCCAGACTCTGGACAGAGCTCCTCCAATATATTTAATCCTGATATGAGGGGAAGTATCTTTAATTCAAGTCAAAATGCAATATTTTTGTCAGTCAGTTTAGTCATACTTTACTATGTATACAAAAGGACAAGAGGGTATATCCATCAAATCTAGGTTTGTTCCTGAACCTAGTGTATGGTTAGGTATTCCAAATGAAAACCTTTCACATTAATTCATTATTTAATTTGAGTTTAATGTATTTCATTTTTGTATTTAATGAAGTGGTAACTTTAGTTTTACTGTGATTTTAATATCAGGATTTCTTTTAAATTTACATTTACTGAGTTTAATGGAACAAATGAATTCACGACATCTAGATTTACTTGTTCACTAGAATTGTGAATCTATGAAAATATATATTTGAAAACAAACAACATTAATCTTCCATTACAAAGTTAGAAAGAATCTATTTCAAAATAAAAGAGAATGAAAATATGAAGAGAATTTATGAATATATGAAGAGAATTTACTGCAAGCAAAACATATTTGAAACTTTCGTAGAATTTACTTTAAGTTATAGGTAAATATTTATTTTCAACCTTCTACTAAAAAGTAACATCAATTTTGTATTTTAAAAATGTCAAACCTAGTTTCCATGAACTAAGTAATAAGAAATGGTGAATCGAACTGTACTTGTATAGTTTCCCATTCTTTATTTAGAGAAAACTATTAAGGCTTTGTCCTAGCTTGGCCTAGTAAGCTCAAATCCAACATCACTTTCATAAAAGTAACTTCTTTATTTATTACTTTTGACATTGCAAACTTTCTATGCAACTCCATATAAAATGTAAAAGGCTGGTAATAAACATTTGGTTAAATTATATCAAAACAATAAGAAACTTCATACGAATAAAAGTTTCAGAAATGTAACTCTCTAAATGCTTAAAATTTCCACTGCTTGGCATTTTAGTATGGCCTAGAATCTAAATATGACATTCATTCTAAATCCGTTAAAAATGTTAGTTAGATAACTATTACTAAAATGTCATTAGTAAAATTGCTGATGAGAAAATATTCATAAAATGGAATTAAATATTTCCTGAATTAGGTATAAAAAGATGTATCAAAAGATTATTAAACTTTGCATTTCTGAATTTTGAATAATATTTAGTTGTAGCCAAAATATGTAGATGAACATTAAATACTGAATAAAAGTAGATATTACCTTTTCAAAACTGTAATTGTCACCCTTCTGGTTGGAACATCCACGTCTCGGAATCAAACTGGAACTGCAGTACCTAAATAATCTAAAATAATAAAATCCATGGACGATATTAAGACGCCCGGATGGTGTAGTGGATAGGACCGCGGCCCTCTGTGCTGGAGGTCGTGGTTCGAATACCACCACGTATCAATGCGTTTTCCGGTTTTCGAATTTCATATTTACGTTTATTCGCGCTTTAACGGTGAAGGAAAACATCGTGAGGAAACCTACACACACCTGATATACTCGATGATCCGTCGAATTCCCGGAAAAACCACCTAAGATTATTGATATCAATATCCAAAACAATCTGGCCTAACTAATACTATTACAAGTTCACAATATCTAAAATCACGCCTCAATTATCTGCAGGGTAAATCTAAGACAATGTATCAACAAATTCGAACTATTTTTGAAACTATTTCTTACTAATAAAATTGTAAGTACGATTTAAAATGGATGGGTGACCGCTTCTCACGTCTGACTCGAACTAGCTTGAAAGTAGTACAAAAGTTCCGCAACAAGATAAATAATTTCTGGTTATCGACATGTCGTGCTACTACACCACCGAATTTGCTATGGAGGAATAAGTGCGTCTACATTTCTTACAAATTTACGAACTTACATTTTACATTATAGATTGAATGTAGGTCAACTTTTCACTCCCATGACGTGGCATACCTGTGAAATATTACTGGGTAGGTACTTCCTGCTAGGTAGACACACAAATTTACACTAACCTATTGAAATATCGTCATACCAAAACGTACCCTCTGACGCACAAAATCCTGAAACAATCTTACTGTGCAAAATAACCAACAACTATATCGTAGTCCCGTGACCTAACGAGAACTATCCCGCGGAAGAAACTGTAAATAATTTAAACGAAATCGAACCTACGACCTAGCTCACGCACTATGAGTACCGAAGGCTCTAACTAAATGCACCTACGAGGCAAAGCGCGCCGCGCAACGTACTACCTACCGTTCCGTACCCGCACGTCGTGGTTATAACTACCTACCGTTCCGTACTTTTATTTTCGTTCAATCAAAATATAATTTCTTAAAAATAGGTACACTGAAATCACAGCTTCACACATATACAATAGAATAAAACGTATGGAAAATTCCTGAAAATGTACACATAAAATTATCGTAGGTAGAACTCACAATCCGAAGTAAAAATGTAGAATGTACACGGAGATAAGCTAAAACACATGACAATATGTAGAACCAGAATATCACAGATCTTAAACAGCATACTACTAGATTCTAACTTATGAAAAATGTGAATTTCATTTACGTAATTACAATGACTAGGAAACAATATGGCAGACACGGCTTAGTACCGACACTCATACTCATACATTTTTTTCTTACGTTACGTGATTACAAAACTTTATATTTCACTGTTATATTCTGTATCTACAAAATATAAGGAAAGATCTGACCAGATAAATAGCTGCAGACGCCATGGCACCACCAGCATCCGTCGCCTTCCCTGGAACCAAGAAGCCTCTTCAAAGTTGCGACCGTCGCTCCCGGCGCCTTTCCAAAAGTGTCACAACTGCATCTTTTTCCAAGGAAGCGTCTGTGTAAACCTACAAAATTACGATTACCACGGAATACTTGAAAATCGCTAATGAATCAAAACTTTTATAATTCGTCGAGTAATAACCAATGGTAGCAATTTGTAGTTACAAAAATCATGACTTAACCAATAGAATCTCACACCTGTCACTGTCGCTCATAAGAGAACAAAAAGGGACGGCAACAATCTCAGCCAAGATTTTTCCAACACTACCCTCCACGAATCAATAGCATTGGCTCCCGGATTCGAACCTGAAGTCAGCCTAGGAGGCTAGCCCTAAAAGTATTCTAATTTGAGAACAGATGGCGCTTTTCCCATTTATTACAAAATTAAGGATTTTACGTAAAATACATGAGAAATTAATTCGAAAATTATTAAATTGATTATTTTTTACTTCCCACTATTCATTCAAATCAGAAATTCAATTGTTGGACGAGGAGTGATTGAAAATCATAGAATGTGCCAGCTGCATCCTATGAATTTTAGCGTGGCGCTGCATGTCGGAGAAAATATCAAATATATGATATAAACAACCATAGACCTTCCACGTAATACAATGAGTTTTTATCTTAGGGTCATTTTGTATTGCGATTCTATGTATTTACATGGAACAAGGAGTTTTATATTGTATGATCTTGACGGTCCAGTTAGTTCCTTTTTTCGCCACACTCAATACACCATAAACGCGGAGAGGTACTGTAATCCTTACAGACGGTGATGAATGAACTTGTCAGTCATTTGAATTACATTATTTTTGTTTCGTTTTAATGTTAATGGTATTTGATGATTATTATAATTTGACAAATATTTACACCGCATTTTATAATGGTTAATATTTAAATTAAATGGATTAACAAGCAATATTGTTAACAAAATAGCAAGTATATTTCTGAATGCTATTGATTCATATTTGAATAATCAAAATACTATATTCAAGTTTATTTTAATTTATGAACATGATCGTTATTTTTCGAACAATATTCAACTAAGTACTAATCTGAAAGTATGTAAACTTTTGTTTACTTGCAGATTCTCTTCTCGCGGTGATCATACAACTATCTGACCAATAAGAGCTCAGATGCGATTTCGTCTGAAATGGCGCGAAATTCAAAATGTCTCAAATCGATTTTGATGAATTATAATTTTACGAATAGATAATTTTTATCAAATCAAGCTATTTATAAGTAATATTATATTTGTGGAGTGTCGATGCGCTTAAATATGAAGGCGTATCGTTACATCCGACCCCCAATTTACTGGAGTTGACTTAAAACTTCAACGGAGGAAAATTCTCTTGACTCAAAATTGAGATCCACAAAGTATAATCAGTTAGAAAATTTTCATTGACACTTTTCCCAGAATGTATTTTGTGTGGTGTGTATTTTAAACCAAAAGGTCAGCAAATAGTTACATGGATTGAATCCCCAAGCTTTAAACATTAAGTCATGAATAAAAATCTCCTTCCCAAGGGCAACAAGTCTCTGCCGAGGAACCGGAAGGCCAGTCGACTCTGTGATCTCATCTGTTCAGTCCAACCATGTTTTGAAATTGAACCAATATACGAATGACCCTGGTCAAAGAATGAAAGTGTTGCATTTGATAGTTCCAGTCATTTAAATCCAACTGACAAAAAGTTCTACTCAAAAATCTCAACCCAAAATAAAAATTACTAACCTTTCGGAGAATGTAACAAATAAAACTGTTCCATACCAAACTCTAACTCATCAGACGAATTTTCAACTTATTTTGATGATTATTCGGACAAAATACAAGCCAAGCAAAGGAACAGTCTTGTTTGCAGTGTGCCTATTAGTTGGAGCGAATTATGAAATACAGATAAAACCTGTTAATATTATATAACTGAATCAAAACATTGTATGATTCAAGTTATTGAATTTACTCCTAACACCAAATTTCATAAAACCTCATTATGTACCGTGTAGTGTGTCTTGGTTCAAATGTCAATGAAAAGTATCCTAGACTCTGATTCCATTATTTATCTATGCTCTTCTCTCTGGCTTAAGTCTAATCTTTGATTTCAAAGACAGAGATTTGCCTTAGCTTATCTTTCATAATCATCACAATACAACCTCTTATGATCATTCCACAATCGTCCCATACATTCTGCATAGACAAGTTAACAGAACCTTTGTCAGGATATCAAATGTTCATGATTTTTTATTCAAAATCGACAATTTTCCTCATCTTAAATCAATTATGAAATGCAAAAATTCCGCTAATAACCAACCTGTTACGCTGAAAGTATTTATCACAGAAGTTCCTAGTTCCATTTGTATGAAATACGGATTTATTTGACTGTTAAGTCGCAAATATATATCACAGAATCCCCAAGTTCAACCCTTACACTTTTAACCGACAATTTCCTAGCATCTTTTTAATAGTGAAGCTTAAATAAATAATGGGAAGTATTATTTAAATTACACTAACAAAATATTTACTATTTCCTCAATTTTATAAATAAATTATTGCACATCCTTCCAAAAGTGAATTTGTGTTGTGTGTGTGTGTAATGTGACTAAAAATGTTAACAGCCATGACTCCAATTTGAAATCTGAAATCTTTGATTACCTCAAGTTAATGAACAACAATGTATCGCGCAGGATTAAATCACACCGTGTGCAAGGCGCTGAGGTTGTGCTAAGCCTCAACGTACTAGAAGAGTAGTACTTATACAATCCACATCAATACTCGTCTTTATTCTGCATTGGAATGGTGATCGTTAGATAAGATGATACCCCTACGTTACACAATGCAGATACCCTATATGCTTGATATCTTGCCGGGCATATTGATCAAGGTAATCTCTTCAAATCCCAATTCGAAGTTATTTCGTTAACACCTTAGCTTGATGTAAGTGTGGGGAAAAGCATTAGCCTCATAGCATCAGCCTGAGAACTGCGTGTGAGTAGAAAAATATATGAAACACCTGTTAAACACAGAAATGACTGCTGTCCTAATCCTAGCTTCTACTTTTCATATAAATTTCGTTGTTGTGTGGTGTAGTTTTTAGAAGGACACACAATAACTTGTAGTCAAAGTAGGTAAACTATGATATTTACCAGAGCCCTGCTTACATCTCCTTTCAAACTTATTAATAATATAAATATTTGATAAACATAAATAATAATAATACATAAATTATCATAATACATTCATCAATCTTTCAATCCCCTTTTATTGGCCACCTTACTCTGATCTGCGCCACTCAAATAAACATCACAGCCACCTCTACTTGACCACTGATAAACAAAATTAGAATTATTGAAATGCATATGATAAATTGTGTTTTTTTTTTCTTTTGCATTCTTATTGGAAATATCCATCTGTTCCCAAATCAAAATATGTACTTTAAAATTCGAAAATGATAACTCCAAAACTTATCAACTAAAACACTTAGGGTTAGTGAAATTAAACATATAACACAGAAATTACGCCAATCGCTATTAGAACGTTGCCTTTTCTAAAATAAAGGAATATGAAAATATTTACGCCACAACTTTTGCTCTTTCTAAAATAATAAACTTATCATGAAAATCATTGAATAAAGCAACGTATCTTTTACGCTATTGCACTTATGCTAGGTATTATTTTAAAACTAAGTTAGTACTTATGAACTAAGGACAAACACGTTTGTAGCAAGCAGTGTGGCGCCCAAGACAAAGGAATGTAGAGAAATCCTGAAGGTTTGGAGAAACCCAAAACAGATTAACCCGCTCCGAACCATGAGACCCCAGCACTCTTGCCCAAATATTTTTTCTTTTTCTAACTACTATTACGCTTACGCTTGTATTACGCTAATGTCAAGATATAACTGCTTCAGTGGTCTACTAACTGCTTCCGTGGTCTAGTGGTCTGAGCCATAGGCTCTCGATCCGGATTCCCTCGGTTCGATTCCCAGGGGAGAATGACTTTATGTTGTTGTTTCTAGTTTAGTTAGGACATTGCAGGCTGAATCACCTGATTGTCCGAGAAGAAATAGGATTCCGTGATTCAGAGGGCACGTTAAGCCGTCGGTCCCGGTCGCTGTCATTGATAGTGGTCGTAACACAAACCATGTCAGAGGTTTATTTACTGTGCTATAAGGCGGTTTAAAACGTTGACACCAGGGTTCATCGGATCAATCGACTTGATACCCATACGACAGAATAGAAGTTTTCGAGTAGTGTCGCGCTCGCTTCGCTTCGCTCGCGTCATGTTAATGGTTTAGTTTTATTACGTCGCGTTCGCCTCGCTCGCGTAACATTATTGATTTAATTTTCGTATTGTATCACCGTCGATTTGCTCGCTTTTTCAAGTGTCCTCTGTTAAATACAGTTTCACTAAAATATCAGGTTTTTTTTTTAGGATTTGAGTATGTCAAGATATTACGCAATCGCTTATTATGTTTTTCACAAAATTTTACGCTGTACTTTATGTAGAGAAAAACTGTTATCAAATTAATTACGCGCAAAATGCCTTAAAAACTAAACCTTCTAAACCCATTACTTAAATTCAAACATGAGTAATAATTATGTTTGGTTATGATGAAATCTGAAAATAATTTGTTTATTAAAATTGGTACACAAATAAAATAGTTAAAATGTTAAAATCCTGGAAATTCAAAACCGATAAATCCTTCTATAAACAACGATGTATTTTTCCTGAAATCGTTTCAAAATAAAAATATGTCCTAAACAACACTAACTCTAACACTCGACTATCTGAAACACGTAACAAAAGACATAAAAGAAATAAACCAGCTCTAGAAAATCTCATCGTACGTTTACGAATGAACTCTGAAAATCTATAAAATTGAATAGAATGTAAATGTTTTTTTTTTATGAATGCAAAGCCTAATTAATTGTACAAATACTACTACTATAACTAAATGATTTGTTAATTTTGGTTGGTTTTATTAGCACTGGAACTATCTTAATAAAATTTATTTGATTTAAGCCAATTCAAATAACCTTAGATAAAATAATCGCGTCATGAAAGAATGAAATATAAATATTCAGCTAAATTATCGAAGTTGCATAGAAAGTAAATATACGTTTTAACAATTTAGGATAAAAATAATACAATAGTAAATAAACAAAATAACTAATTAATTGTAAGTATTTGCAACAGAAACCAGAAGTAATTCATAAGTTTTAAATATTGGCAAAAGGAAACCCAAAATTAAGCATAAAAACCAGAAATAATTGCTATGATTAAATGCTATTTACTAACGAATCAGAAAAACTAATTGTAATTTAACGTTACTGAATTTACTTATTTGTTTGTTGCCTTGTAAAATTTAAAATATAGCCTAATTTAGATACAAACAACACTAAATTTCTTAATTGAACATACAATAACCATGAGAAGCATGATGTTGTTGAATTAATTAGACGTAGGTATACGATTAAATTTTAAATTGAAACATCGCGTTTGTGTACTTTCGCTACTCAATAAGTATAATGACATCTAAAAATACTCAAAAGAACTGAGAATGTTCTAAGAAATCTAGGTTTGACATCGTTTTGTTTATTAAAGTAGAATGTTACTGTTTCAAAATTACACATTTAAGAACATTAACTTATTTTCATGAAAGCGTGTTAAGACTTGAATTTACTTTTAAAACTTAACGACCCCCATAATCTACTTACGACCCCCAAAGTTTACTAACGACCCCCAATTTACTAGACATTTTGTCTGTAGGTAATTTTCAAAATGTATTGTCATGTTAAAGTAAATGGCAGTGTAACACAATAAAATCATGATTATTAAGGTAACGTAAACAAGTTAATTAGTAAATTTAAAGAAACCGCATGAAAAGTTGACAACCCTGGAAAAATGTAAATAAAAACATAAAATTCATAACACCTATTACGCTAAAATACCATTCTTGTCACTCCGTTTTCACGAACAACAATTTGTGGTTACTAAAATAACCACGTAAAAGTAAAACTGAAACCAATTCCGCAGCAAGTCAATATTCTAATTCTGGTACTGAAAAAAAACAACTGGGAAGATCCGTGCTCTACGTCTAAATAAAATCGTAATCCTAGTAACGCTAAATCAAAATAAACGTGCTGTAAGCCTATACTCTCTTATCTAAACGTCAAAATGATAGTAAATGTAGTCAACTGTAATAGGAACATTAGCAAAATTTAAATAAAATGACACAAAAATCATAGTTTCAAAATATTTAAGTCCGTAGTAACACGAAAAACTATATTATCCTGGTCACGCAAACCGATTTGTAACATTACCCTACCTAACCTAGCCCTATTTTTTTTTTAACCCTAATTAAGAAAAGAGAAGAAAAGGAAATTAAGAAAAGTTAAAGAAAAGCTAAATGTTGAGAATTTAAAGGACAATTTTAGTAAATGTAAAGATGAATTTAAGATACGAAAACTTTAATTAAAATTCTTCAGTTGCAAGTAAATCACTTCAAGGAAATAATTATTTTCTGCACTTAAACGCGACACTAATCGTAGATAGAGCACGGATCCATCAGACACGAATCCCAGAAGGCTGAACATGGACAAGGCTGAAGACACTGTAAATAGAGGAAAAGAAAGAACTTAAAGTAACAGAATTGGTTTCAATTTAATGAGATTAGTATTTGGCCAAATGAACGTCTAGTAGTATAATAGGACCTAAAGTTGCGAACCGCTGTTGTAACCCCTGAACTTTAATGACTCGAATGGTATAACCTACTTTGCCTAATGTAATGATTGATAATTAGAATAGAAAATACTAAACTTACGAAAGTGATGATGAAGATGAATAGATAGAAATAAACCTAATATTTAGTAAACGTTCAACAATAAAGGTTTAAGAGGGTGAGGAAGACTAATAATCTTAGCATTCAAATATATTGTAAGAAATTTGCTGTTTCAAACAAGATAAAACTACAACAGCATTTTTGTGTTTTTGGTAAAGCCGGGGCACCGCCCTTTCCCGCCACCGTGCAGTGCTCCTCGTCAGCCAGACTCTGGACAGAGCTCCTCCAATATATTTAATCCTGATATGAGGGGAAGTATCTTTAATTCAAGTCAAAATGCAATATTTTTGTCAGTCAGTTTAGACATACTTTACTATGTATACAAAAGGACAAGAGGGTATATCCATCAAATCTAGGTTTGTTCCTGAACCTAGTGTATGGTTAGGTATTCCAAATGAAAACCTTTCACATTAATTCATTATTTAATTTGAGTTTAATGTATTTCATTTTTGTATTTAATGAAGTGGTAACTTTAGTTTTACTGTGATTTTAATATCAGGATTTTTTTTGAATTTACATTTACTGAGTTTAATGGAACAAATGAATTCACGACATCTAGATTTACTTGTTCACTAGAATTGTGAATCTATGAAAATATATATTTGAAAACAAAAAACATTAATCTTCCATTACAAAGTCAGAAAGAATCTATTTCAAAATAAAAGAAAATGAAAATATGAAGAGAATTTAATGCAAGCAAAACATATTGATACTTTTGCAGAATTTAGGTAATTATTTATTTTCAACCTTCTACTACAAAGTAACATCAATTTTGTATTTTAAAATTGTCAAACCTAGTTTCTTTGAACTAAGTAATAAGAAATGGTGAATCGAACTATACTTGTATAGTTACACATTCTTTATTTAGAGAAAACTATAAAGGCTTTGTCTTAGCTTGGCCTAGTAAGCTCAAATCCAACATCACTTTCATAAAAGTAACTTCTTTATTTATTACTTTTGACATAGCAAACTTTCTATGCAACTCCATATAAAATGTAAAAGGCTGGTAATAAACATTTGGTTAAATTATATCAAAATAATAAGAAACTTCATACGAATAAAAGTTACAGAAATGTAACTCTCTAAATGCTTAAAATTTATCCACTGCTTGGCATATGAGTATGGCCTTGAATCTAAATATGACATTCATTCTAAATCCGTTAAAAATGTTAGTTAGATAACTATTACTAAAATGTCATTAGTAAAATTGCTGATGAGAAAATATTCAAAAAAATGGAATTAAATATTTCCTGAATTAGGTATAAAAAAATGTATCAAAAGATTATTAAACTTTGCATTTCTGAATTTTGATTAATATTTAGTTGTAGTCAAAATATGTAGTAGAACATAAAATACTGAGTAAAAGTAGATATTACCTTTTCAAAACTGTAATTGTCACCCTTCTGGTTGGAACATCCACGTCTCGGAATCAAACTGGAACTGCAGTACCTAATTAATCTAAAATAATAATATCCGTTCCTATCAGTACTAGTATCCTTTCAAGATTCTCGAAGGTCCGCCAAATTCCCGGAATGTCCACCTAATATTTTTGAAGCTTCGAATTCCCGGTAGGTACACCTAATATTCTTGAAGATCCATCGCATGCCCGGAATGTCCACCTATATTGAAGATCCGTCGAATTCCCGGTAGGTACACCTAATTCTGATATCAATATCCAAAACAATCTGGCTATACTACTAACAAATTAACAATAATCTAAAACCACGCCTCAAATATCTGCAGGGTAAATCTAAGAACAATGTATCAACAAATTCGAACTATTTTTGAAACTATTTCTTACTAATAAAAATTGTACGATTTAAAATGGATGGGTGACCGCTGATGGATGGGTGACCGCTTCTCACGTCTGACTCGAACTAGCTTAAAAGTAGTACAAAAGTTCCGCAACAAGATAAATCATTTCTGGATATCGACATGTCGTGCTACTACACCACCGAATTTGCTATGGAGGAATAAGTGCGACTACATTTTTTACAAATTTACGAACTTTTATTTTATTTACCAGATTGAATGTAGGTCAACTTTTCGCTCGAATTTACACTAACCTATTGAAATAACGTCATACCAAAACGTACCCTCCGACACACAAAATCCTGAAACAATCTTACTTTGCAAAATAACCAACAACTATATCGCAGTCCCGTGACCTAACGAGAAACTATCCCGCAGAAGAAAGTGTAAATAGTTTAAACGAAATCGAACCTACGACCTAGCTCACGCACTATGAGTACCGAAGGCTGTAACCAAATGCACCTACGAGGCAAAGCGCACAACGTACTACCTACCGCTCCGTACCCACACGTCGTGGTTATAACTACCTACCGTTCCGTACTTTTATTTTCGTTCAAGCAAAATATAATTTCTTAAAAATAGGTACACTTAAATCACAGCTTCACACAGATACAATAGAATAAAACGTATGGAAAATTCCTGAAAATGTACACATAAAATTATCGTAGGTAGAACTCACAATCCGAAATAAAAATGTAGAATGTAGAAATATACTCGGAGAAAGCTAAAACACATGACAATGATGTAGAACCAGAATATCACAGATTTTAACCAACATACTACAAGAATCTAACTTATGAAAAATATGAATTTCATTTACGTGTTACAATGATTAGGAAACAAATATGGCAGACACGGCTTAGTACCGACACTCAATACTCATACGCTTTTTCTTACGTTTCGCGATTACAAAACTTTATATTGCACTGTTATATTCTGTATCTACAAAATATAAAGAAAGATCTGACCAGATAAATAGCTGCAGACACGATGGCACCACCAGCACCCGTCGCCTTCCCTGGAACCAAGAAGCCTCTTCCAAGTTGCGACCGTCGCTCCCGGCGCCTTTCCAAAAGTGAAACAACCGCATGTTTTTCCAAGGAAGCGTCTGTGTCAACCTACAAAATTACGATTACCACGGAATACTTGAAAATCGCTTATGAATCAAAACTTTTACAATTTGTCGAGTAATAACCAATGGTTGCAATTCGTAGTTACAAAAATCATGACCCAACCAATAGAATTTCACACCTGTCTCTGTCGCTCATAAGAGAACAAAAGGGACGGCAACAATCTCAGCCAAGATTTTTCCAACGCTACCCTCCACGAATCAATAGCATTGGCTCCCGGATTCGAACCTGAAGTCAGCCTAGGAGGCTTGCCGTAAAAGTATTCTAATTTGAGAACAGATGGCGCTTTTCCCATTTATTACAAAATTAAGGATTTTACGTAATTTGCATGAGATATTAAGTCGAAAATTATTAAATTGATTATTTTTTACTTCCCATCATTTATTTAATCAGAAGTTTGATCAAATTTCGCAACAATTCCGCATAGAATGTGCCAGCTCCATCCCATGAATTTTAGTGTGGCGCTGCATGTCGGAGAAAATATCAAATATATGATATGAACAACCATAGACCTTCCACGTAATACAATGAGTTTTTATCTTAGGGTCATTTTGTATTGCGATTCTATGTATGTACATGGAACAAGAAGTTTTATATTGTATGATCTTGACGGTCTAGTTAGTTCCTTTTTTCGCCACACTCAATACACCATAAACACGGAGAGGCACTGTAATCCTTACAGACAGTGATGACGAATTTGTCAGTCATTTGATTAACATTATTTTTGTTTCGTTTTAATGTAAATGGTATTTGATGTTTATTATAATTAGACAAATATTTATACTGTATTTTATAATGATCAATATTTAAATTAAAAGCATTAACAAGCAATATTGTTAACAAAATAGCAAGTTTATTTCTGAATGCTATTGGTTCATATTTGAATAATCAAAATGCTATATTCAAGTTTATTTTCATTTATGAACATGATCGTTATTTTTCGAACAATATTCAACTAAGTACTAATCTGAAAGTTTGTAAACTTTTGTTTACTTGCAGATTCTCTTCTCGCGGCGATCATACAACTGTCTGACCAATAAGAGCTCAGATGCGATTTCGTCTGAAATGGCGCGAAATTCAAAATGTCTCAAATCGTTTTTGATGAATTATAATTTTACGAATAGATAATTTTTATCAAATCAAGCTATTTACGAGAAATATTATATTTGTGGAGTGACGATGCGCTTAAACATGAAGGCGTATCGTTACACACTTTTGATCAAATTTTACTAAAATATGCAATATCGCTTCAAAGATAGCGTTTATGCATTTGCATATGCAAACATGAAAATTCATATAATCCGATGTCTAATAATTATATTTGTTAACGCGCGGCGGCGTGCTACGGGGATTGTCTAACAATGCCTTACATTTTTTTGGTGAATTGAAAAATTTGGTATAGGTAGTATTTATTCCCAACAAGAAACATTATTTTACAATAAATCACTTCAAAAATTTAATAAAATGAATATTTATTTTCATCACTACGAACGCCATCTATGAAAACTGTTAGAAGCGTAAGGAAAACCCTTCATTTGGAGAGGTACTCGTCACTAAACTTAGCATAAATCTGAATAAGTACACTTACCTAAATGAGGGGATATTCTATGCTGAGTTAGGAGAGATAAAAACATAGAATGTTCCAGGTGCTTCTCTTCTTAGGCATACTGTAGAAATCAGTAGAGGGAGCTGATATTTTCAGTCTTCAAATCCTGCCACAATTAGCGGCTATACACATTTTCACCCGCAATTTAATCTCAATAATTTGACAGACGTGGCGAAGACGCCTAATATAGGCTTTTCAATATGACATTTTTAGAAGAAAAAGAAGAGATTTTCTTTATTTCTGATAGAGGGCTTAGCAGATCATGATCTGTCAGTGTCAAAAATTAAATATTTTTCGCATAAGCATAGAGATTTTAGTATGAAGCCTGTCTCAAATTTTGACAGATCATATACAACTAAAGCCATCTGTCGGAGCTTTCGGAATCGTTTATTGTCACATTGAAAAGACCATATTGCTAGTTTATTTTGCGCACTGCCTCCTACCCCATGGGGGATAAAGCGTGATAACTTATACCGGGAGCTAACCATGAAACTAAACAACTTCCCAAGTAACATAATGACCCTCCCTTACAAAATAACTCGAGCCGCTTACACCATTTTTATGGGAGGGCCGTTTTTTTTTTTCATATTTCGGATTATTTCGGAAATTGCTACCTTAGCAATAAGGCCGCCTATGTTGTACTTGTGTTATGTTGTTTGTGTATTACTGTGTATTAGTCTCCTTAAGTGCAATAAAGTATTTTGTATTGTATTGTATTGTATTATTGTTTGGGGAAAGTTATTGTTTGGAAAAATCTATGGAAACCCTCAGAAGCGTCCCGTTCATATCGAGAGGCCCTAGTCACTTGTCACTTGTCATTCGCAATACTGCAGTGACTAGACTTTGCATAACTTTGAATTAATGAGAGACCCTTCGACGTTCCAGCGGTTATTAAATCTTCCTAGTCGCATCATGGTGGATGAACTGTGAATATACAACGTGTAACAGAAAGGGTATATGCATCGTGAAATGTGTGAATCTACCCATGAAACTGAACAACTTTCCCTAAGGAACATAGGTCGAAATACGAAAAAAAGTTTTGACTTCCCATACTAAATGCGCTATCAGCTGATGCATTTTGTATGGAAGGTCAAATTTTTTTTTTTCGTTTTTCGTCCTATGTTCCTTAGGGATAGTTGTTCAGTTTCATGGGTAGATTCACACATTTTACGATGCATATACCCTTTATGTTACATGTTGTATAGGAACGTATTTTCTAGTTTAGTGCAGTGCAGTGTTTTCTAAACTGTGGGTCGTGACCCCCACAAGGAATTGTGGGTAAAAACCCTGGTATAGTGGTGTGAGCCTGACCTCCCGATCCGGAGATCGTAGTTTCGTTGTTCACGGCAACATTAAGTTGATTGTTACTTTGCGAGATTGTTCTTAATTAGGTTAGGAAAATCCCTCCTGATTGTGTGACATGACAAAAGGGTGAGAAGGTTGGGCGGGGCGTTTTAACATTAACACACAAACCATGAGACAAGCCTTAAGGCTGTGTAAGGCTCGTATTTATAAAGCAATCTCAAGATTGAGAGCAATATTTAGTGGTATGGATTTGACAGACCGTTTTGTACTGAAATGTCATTTCTGATACGAACTCAAGCTTGCTGTCACTCTTGAGAGCTGATTATAAATACGGGCCTAAATATACTGTCAGGGTTTTCATAGACCGACCCGAAGAATCACACTACAGAAGGAAAAGTGAAATTCCTTATTATCCAAGATAATAAAATGATGGATAAGGAAAATTATAGTTCATTCCCACGGGAAAACCCATTAACTCGGATATTAGAAAAATTGGATCAAAGAAAGCTTCATAAACCAAAATCATGATAAATTGCAGTTAAAATCGAATTATATCTCCACGGCCAGACATAATTCAAAATGGCCGTGATATTTCAAAGAAAATTAGGACTGACTGACCCTTAATTGACTAGCTTTCCGTCTCGCGGTTTCGCCCGCGATTTTCAGTATTTTCCCGAAGGAATGAGCAATAAAACGGTCCCGCTATTTTTAATATGACAAGCACAGATTAAAAAGTTGGATTCCACGTCTGTCAAATGCCACATATCCGTGGGTACGTTTTTGCCTTAGCATATAAACTCTATACGGGGTGTAAGGGACAGCCAGGGACAGTGTCCCGCAAACTGATAGGGGTTGCTCAGACAACAAAACTGAACCACTATCACCGGGTTTTTTTTTTCAGGAAATGAAAACAAAAATTTGCTTTTTCATACAAAGTGACCGCCTCGATCCGACAATTTGTATGGAAAAGCAAAATTGTTCTTTTCATTTCCTGAAAAAAAAATCCTGGTGGTAGTTGTTCAGTTTTGTTGACTGAGCAACCCCTATTTTGCGGAACGCTGTCCCTTACACCCCGTATATTCCTAGGGAAAATTTGCTTAAAGGTGACCCCAATAAATCTACCCATTGGGCGCTTTTCCACTGGACGTCACGTCAACGGCAACGGCGACGGCACGGCGAGATCACGTGACAATATCTATGGGAATCGATGACATGCCGTGACGGTGCCGTGCCGTCAAGTGGAAAAGCGTGTCATATAATTTCATTGATTTTCATACATTATCTCATCTACGATATCGTCGACGGTACCGTGCCGTTGCCGTTGCCGTTGACGTGCCGTCTAGTGGAAAAGCGCCCATTCTTTGCCAGAATGCCCTCGATTTAGGAGAGGTACCCATTTATCATACTTGATATGCGCGAGTAGGTTAAGGAGGGAAGTATGGGAAATCGGCTAAACAAGATTCGGAAATTGACTAGTTTAGTACTTTCAAAAAAGTTTTATTAATAAGAACATTATACCATTCTATTCAGTATAAAATGGAGAACAAGGAAATCAAATAATAATAACATACAGTCATATAATAAATTACAGAAAAACGCTTGAGAAATCAATGAAAAAGTATGAAATAGTCACGCAGCTCTTGACTAAGTGTAAGTTTTTGAGCGACGTAAAAGCAACAATACTTACATCAAATTAATCAGAAAAGAACAGAGAACACGTAGATGGTCATTGTTTTATAATTCGATTTAAATAGCAATTGCAATTAGTTATTAAATATGCAATATAATTTGGCTCGTTTTTGTCATACAAATAGTATGGCGCGCGCAGGTCAAAATTCAACCTATATTACGACAGGCACGATGTTCCATTCTTTCAGTCGCCTGCGGGCTGTCAAGGTGAGAGGTTACGGCCGCTCGCATCCAAAATTCCGCCATCTTTTCTTGTATACTTACAAGGTAAAAATCAAGTCTGTCACTGCAGTGGTACCATAGAACAAAAGTAAAATAAGTATACAATAAAAAGAGGTTTTATTTCAAGCACATACCCCATAATGTAGAAATAGTTTACATTACGTAAAATAATAAAAATATTATACTAGGACTTTAAAAAATATGTAGCAATTTTTTAAATAGGGTGTAATTCTACCCATGAAACTGAACAACTTTCCACAAAGAACATAGGTTGAATTACGAAAAATAAATTGGTCCTCCCATACAAATGGTGTCAGCGGCTCGAGTCCATTTCTATGGGCGGGACATTTTATTTTTCATATTTCGAATCATTAAAAAAAAGTTGTTCAGTTTGAGAAAAGTTGTTCAATTTTGAGAAAAGTTTCAATTTCCAGAAAAGTTGTTCAGTTTCCAGAAAAGTTGTTCAGTTTAAAATAAGTTGTTCAGTTTGAAAAAAGTTGTTCAGTTATGAAAAAAGTTGTTCATTTTTTAAAGCTGTTCAGTTTGAAAAAAAGAAATGTTTAGTTTAACATTGCCCTCGATTCTGGCCGCCCCATTCTTAACTAATTTTAAGATAGCGCTGTCACTTTCTTTACTTTGACATAAGAACAGGATAGCAAATAAACACATGTGTTTGACGTTCCTAATTTGACATAAGCTGCTTTAAATAAGAACCAAACATAGAGCATGTTCCTTATTTAACGTTAAATAAGCAATCTAATGTCAAATTTAAGCAATTTAATGTCAGATTAGGAATGTCAATGTCATGTGTTTATTTGCTATCCTGTTCTTATGTCAAATATAAGAAAGTGACAGCGCTACTAATACTAATGCTGTCTCTTTCGAAGGCAATATTTATGGCCGTACTGTACGTATGAGTGGAGATAAAGCATTGTATGTATTCAGCACAATCTCCGAAATCGTTCATTGGCCGAAAAAAAGGATCATTTCGCGGATTGGCAAATTCAAAACGCGCAATCCCCGAAATGTCCTTTTATTTCGGTTGTATTTCGGCCATTGAGCGTTTTGAAGCAACCATTCGCGGACTGGCAAACACGAAAAAGCCAATTGCCGAATTCGGGGTTTGGCAGGTATGTAAAACGACCAATTCGCGGAGTGGTACTGATGAAATGCCAGCCCGCGAAGTGAGCAGTTTTTGATTCAACCACACCGCGAAATGGCATAGAAGAAATGCCAGATACCGAACTAAATAAAAAAAAACGCTGTCATGGGTCGTCGGGTCAACATGGGTCGTGTCGGCGGGGACGAGTTGTCAGTGCGGGGAAGAGTTATCAGTGCGGTGCGGGGTGAGTTGTCAGTGCGGGGTGAGTTGTCAGGGCGGGGATGAGTTGTCAGAGCGCGATAAGTTGTCGGTGCGGGATAAACTGTCAGCGCATCATAAGTTGTCAGTGGGGGACGAGTTGTTAGTGCAGCGATGAGTTGTTAGTGCGGAGATAAGTTGTCAGTGCGGGATGAGAGGACAACTCATCCCCGCACTGTCAACTCATTTCCTACTGACAACTCATCCCGCGCTGATAATTTATCCCACACTGTCAACTCATTCCCTACTGACAACTCATCCCCGCACTGACAACTCATCCACGCACTGTTAACTTATTCCCTACTGACAACTCATCCCGCGCTGACAATTTATCCCACACTGTCAACTCATTCCCAACTGACAACTCATCCCGCGCTGACAATTTATCCCACACTGACAAATCATCCCCGTTCTGATAACTCATCCTGCACTGATAACTTAACCCCGCACTGACAACTCATCCCCGCAGACATGAACCATGTTGACCCGACGACTCATGGCATCGTTTTTTTTTAATGTAGTTCGGGGTCTGGTATTTTGTCAATACCACTCCGCGGATTGGTCGTTTTACATAGCTGCCCATCAAAAAATACCCATCCTCCCTCGCTACAACTGTTCCCGCGCCAGGGCCAATCAAAGCTCCCCATACAGAAAATCCTTGCATGACAAACAGTTGCTGGTAGGGAGAGAGGATACAACAATAATAATAATTTAACACATGAAACACCATAATAGTGCTATCAGCTCCCCCCACGAGCAACCGTTTCTACGCCAGAGCCAAATCAAAGTTCTCCATACAAAAGCCCCTGAGCTTGTACGGCAGCCATTTTGAAAAATGGTGGAACCGGAAAACGAATCAAAAATATCGAATCAATACGTCAGCGACCTCACACCTGCTAAATTTCAGACTGATCGGAGCAATTTTTTTATTGGCGCCATTTTGTATCCGCCATCTTGGATTTTCATGACCACTGGAAGTAGCCCTCCATTGTCCTACCTATCTCTTATCTTTGAGGAGATATTTGACTTTTTATTTTGTATGGCGGCTGGATTTTGCCTAACCCTTACTTTGACAAAATACTGGTCATAATCCAGAGAAAAATTTAGTATTTTGTCAAAATCCTGAGAAAATCCGGTGTTTTGATAAAAAAAAACTGGATTTTCTTAGGATTTTGACAAAGTACTAAACTATTCTCTGGGTTATGATTACGCGCTGAATACGCGCAGAGGACGCAACTCATACGTTTAGCGAATTTTAACCTTTTCACACTATGCTTGCGTTAGTATCGCGTATTTTGTACGCAAGTCAAACGCGCTGAAAACGTGCAGAGAACGCGCGTGTACGCGCGTATTCAGCGCGGTTTGCTATAGGGCAAGGTGTTAAATTGGGCCATGACTTCTTCCCGGCTAATACTATCTGATCTAGACAAGATCTTTATTTCAGATGACAGGTGTCTAACTTAAAATGGCAATGTCTCAATAACTATCGATCCTAGAGTACTGGTGTATAGGGACAAATGATAAGCCTTGACGAGATTTACATTTCAAAATGACAGCTGTCAAAAGTGACACGGTTATCCGAAATGTAGATCTCGTCAAGGCCTATCATTTGTCCCTATACACCAGTACTCTAGGATCGATAGTTTTTGAGATATTGCCATTTTAAGTTTGGCACTTTCAGGTCTGTTTAGTTGTATTGATGTGAATTATTCAAGACCGGAAATTGCTGCTTATTTTGAAGTCTTGTACCGATTTCCACCAGTTTTTGATTTCATTTAATCTGTTCTTGTTAAATAATGTAAAAATAAACGTTTATTTGATGTGTTCTATGTATAAAGGGTAGGTACCTATTAATGTGATCTCTGATCAGTGTTCACTGATGTTCTACAAAAAAAATAAAAGAGTACCTATTTGTTTTTCTTGAAGAAAAAGGGAAACTCTTGTCGCATATAAATAAGAAAGAAGAAATATTTTTCATTTTTTTATTTCATAGAACAATACTTACCATTACCACGTTAACGCTACGTACAAAAGTGAACATCTCTATTATGCTGAAGAATGTTCTCGCTCTTAGAGGCGCAAAACGTATTTCAATGGTACCACTGCAGAATCAACCTATGTGTGTGTGGACGGCCTGTGCCAGTATGAGTAGCGAAATAACGTCAAATTTTGACAGATTTCGAATACCGAGCTCGAGGACATAGACCCTTAAGCAATATTTTTCCATCGTCCTATTTTGTCGGCTGCATAATTTACTGAACATGAAATGTATGAGCTAAGACTGTTGTAGTTAGAAACTCCGTAATGTTCGGACGGCTATCTCGAGAAAAGTTAAAACTTTTAATGGAGCAAGTTTATAAATTAACACCACGCGCGTTGCTCTGGTGGGATTACATACAGTTACGCTTGTATTCCTTACGGGGAAGACAGAGCGTCAACGAGCTCATAATGGGTAGTTTAAGCCACGTCTGACAAGTTTTGAGCAGAACGTATTTGTGAAATGTCGCGCTCGCTTTGCTCGCGCATCGTATTGTATAATTTTTCTCTTATTACAATTTCATTGTATTTTTTAACGACTGTCTTTGAAAAAACGCAATATATACTCTGTTTTTTTAACGTTGCGTTATCGATACCAACGTATTTTGCGGCCCATAAACAACATTTTTTTTGCAACTTAGCAGAAGTTCAACTTTCGGAACCGCAGACAATAACCTTGTTAGAAGCTTATGTTTTGCGGTTGCCTTCTTTAAAGTTGTAAAGAAAAAGCTTATGGGCCGCAAAAGAAGTTTGTATCGATAACGCAACGTTATAAAAATGGAGTATATCAATGTCTGGTTCAATGGTTTTTGAGGCTTTTGTCCGGGTTCGTTAATTCATGTTTTAGCAGCCCTATACTGAAAGAGGTCGACCTAGAAGAGCCTATATGGACCAAATCAAAGAAAAGATCGAGGTCCCGTCGTATAGAGAAGTTAAGGAGAAGGCTGAATCCAAAGAAAGCTGACGATTACTCCACCGACAAGAGCAAAGCTCTTAAGGAGGGAAGTACTCTAAATCGAGTTAAATACGGTCCGGCATTTCACTTTGTTTTGATAGTTAATAGTTGAATTTTCAATAAATCTATATATAGTTAGCTTCTCTAAAATATGGAAAACAACTAGATTCATAGATATAACCTAAAAATACTATGATTTCACCAGGAAATCATCAGAAATATCATGAAAAACTGGCGTCTCAATGCCGTATTTCAACAACTGTGACATATCTATGAGCTTAGAAACACCAAATGTTATATCGAATTCACCGTATAATTATGAAGAACATCATAATCAACTCTATTTTCCAATACTTTTTGTGTACATTGAGATATATGCAAAAATATATGAAATAGGTTTGAAACATCCCCATGCTAGAAAAGGACAGAGCGCGCATTTTGTCACTGGTTTGAAAGGGACAGTTGCCGCCAGCACATAGACCCTTAAATTTATGATGATGATATTGAAAGAGAAAACAATGATATTATGCTTAACATCCTTGTTCCAGGTGCCGCCAATAGACTACCTTCGCCAAGTGACACTAGACCTTGGAGGAGAAGGCGTCGTCGGAGCAGTTACTGAACGGCACATGATCAGACGAGCTCCCCCTACGCACTCGCAGCCTTCGGAGAGCACGGTTAGAGCGCTCATTCGACGGTTTAACGAGGTAACGATCCAGTTTATCTAATGTACATACATACATACATATATAATCACGCCTTTTTCCCTAATGGGGTAGGCAGAGCGTAAACAAAGGTCGTTCCGCCACGTCTGACAAGTTTTGAGGGTTATTCCAGATAGATCTGTATATTGCTAATAGTGACAGGTTGTCAGCCCATCGCCTAAATTATAATACTGAAACCCTTGAATCCCTTAGCTGGTTTTTACAGCATGCCCAGGAGGAAATGCAGCTGGCACATTCTATGTTTTTCTATCACTCACAGTCCAGCATGGAAGTATCTAATGTAATCTAATCTAAATTCATCTAATCTCACCCCATCTCATCTAATCTTGTTAAATCTCTACACCCATGGGAAGTGGTGATGCTATTCTGACTCGGCACCATACGAAACTGTCTTTGACTATTTTAACTAACCGCGCTCAGACCCTTAATACAATAATGTGTACAAAGCGCGAAAGTTTAAAACAAACAATTTATTCTACTTTGTATAAAGAACCGGAGGCAGTGTCAGCCATTAATTCGAAAAAGAATAACAGTACATTACTTTAGAAGCCAAAAATAAAGCAATGTATGGTCGAGTAAATTTGAAAGGCCGAGACGCAGTCGAGGCCTTCCAATGTAAACGAGACCATACATTGCTATTTTGGCTGAGATTAGTACAGTACTTTTCTCTTATTTGCAAAGAAACAATATCAATGAACTTAAAAATAAACATTAAACTTGCAATTCTTCCATAATATTGTAAAATTCAAAATTAGAATGGCGCCTATGACATGCGCACATTCCATTCATTCATTCAATAATTTTTTTTTATTTGCGCATTCAGCCTTTAAAAAATTTATAACGTGAACTTAAAAACACCTAATCCATACTAGTGTGTACTTTAAAGACCTCATGCAGAGGTCGTTAATGGTCATTAATGTCGTTTGGAGAAATTGCTGGCCGCTACGAACTTGAGGATCGAAAAGAGTGAATGTACTGCTTCTTTTTTTTAAATAATGAAGCTATTCCCTAACAAATGGGAGAAAACATTATTTTCTTCCTCATTACTTTCCTTCTTTAATATTATTTTTACCAAAATCAGCCAGTTTCATATTGTTTTTAAAACTGGAATACACTACTAAAAATATACTAATTTATTGGAGTGTGTTCCACATTCTAAATGACTGGCCATTCCAAGCATTAATTTGAAAAAAAATAAAACTTTATTTTTTTCTTTTCGTATTTTATGGCATCTCGTTATATTTTTTGTCCAAAATCAGCCAGTACCTAACGTGTGATTTGTAAAAAGCGAATACACTGCTACTAAATAAAAATTAAAATGTATTCATGTTTTCAAAATCATTAAATAAAACAAACTTCATATTCTTGTCGCGTGGGATTCGATTTTATAGTCGATCGACCCGATAAGCCCTGGTGTCAATTATTTTTTAAACCGCCTAATAGCACAGCTAATAAGCCTCCGACATCAAAGACAGCGACTGGGACCGACGGCTTAACGTGCCCTCCGAAGCACAATGTATTTATCATCCAGACAATCTGATGATTCAATTCAACCTGCATTATCCTAACCACACTGGGTAAAAACTTCACAACAAAGCGATAAATTGACAAATATCAACTTTTTATTACCCACTGGGAATCGAACCCGGGATATCCGGATTTTGAGCCTAGGCTTAAACCACTATGCCACCAGAGGCAATTTTAATTGTAAAGAGTATGAAACTCCCCGAAAGCTTATAATAGCTCATGAATATAGATGCTGGGTAAAGTAATTAACTCATCGATTAGTTTATAAAGACTAAGGCTCGTATTTATAAAGCGATCTCAAGTTTGAGAGCAATATTAAGTTTGGATTTGACAGGTCGTTTTGTACTGAAATGACATTTCTGATAAAAACTCAAATTCGCTGTCACTCTTGAGAGCTGACTATAAATACGACCCTTAAATTCTGTTTAATTGGTTTTGAGAGGTTTTAGCTATGATTTACTAATTACTGTTATATTATAATATTATGAAATATGTTCTCGGGCTGATATCTTTAACTCTATAGTTTCATTCAAGAATATGCTCCGGCAAGAATTGTATTCGCAGGTTTGGATTTTAGATTCATGAAACATGTATGTATGTAAAAATAAAAAATGTGTAGGTAATACCCAGTGCGACATGTTTCTAATTTTTTAACTCTTTTTATAAAAAAAAAAACGAGTCGGACCACTAGTATGAATATGAGTGCATGCACCTCTATTAAATGGGACATAAAGTGCTTGGATGATGTCTGCTGTAGGATACATAGCGTAGCGTAGCATAGCGTAGCGTAGCATGTAGAAGCTTTTACAGAATATAAGCGTATTACCGCTAAACAGCTCGACTGCTACGCAGAAATGGCGTAGCGGCTACGAAACTGCTACGTAAGCGCTACGAAACGGTCGTAGCATGTTATAGTGCTACTATACAGCTATTAAGTTTTTGTTTCGGTTTGCTTTGACTGCCTCTGTAGTCTAGTGGTCTTAGCCGTGGGCTCCTGATCCGGTTCGATTCCCAGGGGGAACACAAACTTGATATTCGTCAATTTATCGCTTTGTGAAGATTTTCTCAGTTTGGTTAGGACAATGCTGGCTGAATATTGAGAGCAAAATTAGGTACTTGTATCATCAATATTCATGAGCCATCACAATCGATCCCGGCTCAGACTACTGTACCGCGGAGTCAGTTCTATACATCCCATAGAATATACTTATTGAGTAGGAAACTCGCCAATTAGTCGGAAACCTTTAATCGGATCTTCAATCGGCGGATTGGTCTGAATTAATGTTTTTCTTTAATTTCTCTTGATGATGGAAGCTTCTATAGGACGGGAAAAGATTTTGTTTTGCTGAGAGATTTTGAGCCTTTTCACACCACAGATTTCATCCGCGCGGAAAACGCAACTCGTCCGCTCAGCGACCGCAAAGCCTCCGAAAAACGTCAAAATGACTAACGCCGAAACGCGTTGAATACGCGCAGAGAACGCGCGGACGACGCGCGTACGTAATCCGTGGTGTGAAAAGGCTCCCGACATGGGCATACCGAGGGGGGGCGGCTGGACTTTGTTTTCCCCTACTAACTATCAACTTTTGTACATCCGAGTAATGATTGCCCCCCCCGGCTCAAAACCTAGTAGTAATCCCCCCCCCCCCTGGCCCAAAACCTGGGTACGCCCATGGCTTCCGAGTGTCGAAACCGCTTACCACACCACAGCTAACAGACCTCTCTCTGACATGACATGGCTTGTGCAAGACCACTATCAAAGATAGCGACCGAGACCGCCGAGGGGTTAACGTGCCCTTCAAAGTACAAACAATCAAGTATAAAGACCAGCAAACGATTCGAGGATTCCAGTGTATTGTATTTAAGATGCACAGACAGTTCTTTCTAAAATGACCCTCAAAACTTACGACTGCCCCCTTTTATGAGGCCTTTGACGCTCTGCCTACTCCTTTAGGTGTCGCTAATGTATGTAAAGGATAACTCAATTAAACCAAAAAATAATCTTTGTTTCGCAGGTATCCGCGTGGGTAACCGAGCTGGTTCTCTCACAGTCTACCATCGAGGATCGGAAGGTGGCCCTGGCTTGCATCCTGAGGACGGCTTTGACCTGTTGGAACATAGGCAACTTCAACGGGGCCATGGAGATTGTTGCTGGGCTGAAGTAAGCTCGCATTCTACCCTCAAGCTTATATTCACTGTTAAGGTCACATTCTAATGTCAAGGTCACATTTTACCCTTAAGCTCACATTCTACCCTCAAGCTTATATTCACTGTTAAGAGGCTACCCTGAGCCAAGTGGCGGCCTCATCAGTCAAAAAATCATAATCCACTGAAAACACAATCAATCGAAAATCCGGTACGGCGAATTGAAGTTAAAGCAAAGAAGATAATTTTGAACATCATAAACTTGAAATTCATAGTTCCTGGTAGTAACAGAAAGAAAATTTGCGAAAAACGGCCACTTTTAGCACTTTTGCTATCTGTAACTGCTGTAAACACTGAATCATAAGTTTATGATGTTCTAAATTATCTTCTTTGCTTTAACTTCAATTCGCCGTACCGGATTTTCGATTGATTGTGTTTTCAGTGGATTATGATTTTTTGACTGATGAGGCCGCCACTTGGCTCAGGGTAGCCTCTTAAGGTCACATTCTAATGTCAAGGTCACATTTTACCCTCAAGGCCACATTCTACCATCAAGTACACATTCAACGCTCAAGCCCATATTCTACTCTCAAGCATGATAGAAAATGACAATTTTAGTCGTGTCATTTGCAACGCCGAATTGGTACCAGTAGCGTATGAACGTAATAGGTAATTAGCCGGAAATGTATATGCTTTCCAGTGCCCTAGCTAGGGGTTGCCTAGAAGAAATTGCTGCTTAACAATAAGGCCGCCTATTTGTAGGTACTGTTTAATGTGATGCGATATTCGCTAAAAATATTCTATAGTAGGTATTTTGGTCCACGATAGTCCAAGAAGAAAGAAGAGAAAGTCAAGAAGACAGAAGAAACATAAGTACAGTTAACAGGGGTTTCTTTCGGCCTTCAGCTGTTTAAAGACTGTAGGCCGGCGGAAACTACTTGCTGACTGTACTTCCTATCATCGCTCTAGAAGAAGAAAGAAGATTAGAAGAATAAAGAAGACCATATATCAATATATATGGACCATATAGCAATAAGGCCGCCAATTGTACTGCTTCTCTGTGTAATCAATTTGTAATTTCTGTGTTTTTTGTGCAATAAAGAATATTTGTATTTGTATTTGTATATCATACAGTTTTGAGGGGAGGTGATGTTGTGAAAACATTTTGTACATAATAATTTTGCGAACCGATTTTCGTGAGAATCTTATAAGATGGGAATTTTTTGTGAGTTCCTGCAGAGGGCGGTGAAATACGTTTCTTTACACGGAAAAGTCTATTGACTATTTATATCTTTTCTAATTTTGTTTACGCTCTGCTTACCCCAATAGGGATAAAGGCGTTATTATGTAGTATGGCCTTGAGCGGAAGCGGAAGGCCGTGTTGCTCTAAAGTATGTAGGTATGTAGGTAAACCAGTAGGTATACCTAACGGTACCTATAAATCAGTGTGGATACCTAACTTTGGAATCGATTCCGGGAGCGCCTTCACAAATAGCTCCGACGTGCCGGGAACGCTTAATAGCAGAGATATAATACACACTAGGTGCGAAAACGCCGCGTTTGCAAAAGCATGTCCTATCTTGTCTAGCTTACATCATCCCACTGCTCGGCAAAGACCTCTCTCTTCTCCTTTCATTCCTCTCTGTTTTAGGCATCAAGGTGCCAATTCCAGCTAATCACGCCATCTGCGACGGGGTCTACCACCGGTGTCGTCTTGTAGTGGATGGTTTGCACAAAGTACTTGTTTTTGGCCACAGCTCTTCTAGCATACAGGTAGACGTGACCAGCCCCCGTAGCATGCAGACGCGATAAAGCCGTGATAGCCGTTTTATCACACATTTTATCGCACCTATCTGTCAAATTGTATGGGAGTTTGACAGATAGATGCGATATATTCGTTATCGCGTGACGGCATGCTACAGGGGCGGCCCAATTTCATTCCAGCTTGGTCGCCGCTCGTGCTACGTTCTACGTCAGAGATTTGTATTTTAAAGCGCAGTATCAGGTTTAAAAAAACTGTTACCACTGCTACGTCAAGCTTGATCAAATCACGTTACGTAAACGTACCTAGTGGTTCAATGAAAGCTCGATAAAAACAAAAAAAAGTGGCTGCGATGTGATACTTGATCTATGCATGAACTTTTAGCAGGATGCTGGAATTTTTGGGAAGGTTCACGCCATACAATCAAAAGAACACACTGCAAATACTGCAATGCGAACTGATTTGTAATAAAAATCATCATCTTCCTAGCCTTGTTCCCGTATTTCATGGGGTTGGCTACCTTATCTAGGGGATTGAACGAGGGTACTGGTTTTTACACAGAGCGACTGCCGTCTAACCTCCGCAACCCAGAAGGGAAACCAGACCCAATCCTAGATTAGGTTATACACAACCTTTGAATTTCTTCGTAGGTGTGTGCAGGTTTCCTCACGATGTTTTCCTTCACCGTAAAAGCGCCGAATACACGTACATCTGAAATTCGAAAACCGAAAAACACATTGGTAGGTAGTGGGATTCGAACCACGACCTCCTGCACAGAAGGCCCTATCCACTACACCATCCGGGAACTGATTTGCAATCAACAAAATTAAAAAATTAGAATCAAAACCTGTTTCTCTCTTATAATCTGTTTTCCATTGAAAGAAGGACTCTATTTCTGAATTAATAATATTGTTGTGTTCAAGAGCCTTTTACAATAGTTACCTAAGTATTATCTATAAAATAAACGCAGCGTTTTTAGTACACAGTGCGTGAAAGATTCACTACAAGGAATTTACGGTCCGAATACATTCGATCAGTTGCTGCAGGAGGTGCGAATGGGAACGACCTGATTTCAATTTTAGGGATCCGTGGGTTCCGTGACAAAATACCACTATAATTTATTTTTAACATACCCCAGAAACAGTCAACGAAACTGAACAATTTTCACCAGGCTTTTTTGCAGGAAATGAATAAATATGTTGTACTACCCCTCATACTACCCTGTGGTTCAAAGAGAATGTAAATAAAACTAGCGTTTTGAGAGACGGGTAACTGGAGTGCAATACAAAAAACGTGGGGTTAAAAACTGGGAATTAAATGGCGCCACTAGCGAGTGTTTCTTTTTCCTGCGATTGGTCAGTAATCTGTCAATGTCAATATCAGTTTTGTGTCTTCTCATTGGTCTCTTTTGGAACACTCGCTTGCGACGTCGTCGTTGATCGTCACAGATAAAAAAAATATATACTTGATCGTTTTTTAACTTGGTAATCTGTGGACCATGTTATTTACTCTTCTCTGTGCTGTGGACAGATGCGCGAAGCTGCTGTGGTTGTACAAGTTGAAAACTTTTAAAATGAATGAATGAAAAATATTGTGATGAATGGATTCTTGGATAAAACATATAACTGGTCGCCAAAACCATATTAAATGCCTATTTATATACGATTCTCTTTGTCCCCAGATCCAACAAGCTGAAGTCTTTCTGGCTGACGATCTCTGACGAGCCCCTGCCAGCTCTGGACTTCCTGTCAGCTGCTCTCCTGTCTGCCGAGTATGAGCGAGCACTCGCCAGGGCGCTCGCCATGCCTGAATCCAGACTTATACCGTTTTTTGGAGCCTTCTTAAGGGAGCTCAGGTTAGTAGTGTTGAAAAGTCATTGCTAAAAATAAAAACTTTGTTTTGTCTTTTTTGAAGTTGACTTTCTTTGATGACCTTGACCTAAATTTGGTTCATTGACCTTCAATCGCTTGATTCCGTCTAATAAAAAAAAACATAAAAATATAGAAAGAGGCCTTTGCAGGTAGGACACATTACAGGCTAGGCTACGTAAAAAGAAAATTTCGAATTAATGACCTAAAATTGGGTCATTGACTTTGACCCCTTTGATGACCTTGACCTACATTAAGGTCGTTGACCTGTTTCACCCTTAAGTTGGTACACGCTTCAAGTCTTATGGTAATGGCAAGTGACGCCTGCCTACTGTTTTTAAAACTGTCATAATAAAATTAATACCTTGCCTATTCTAAGCTTTTTTAAATAATTGATAGATAATAATTTTGGTTGTGTTGAACATAGGCTTGTATTTATAAAGCGATCTCAAGATTGAGAGCAATATTAAGTTTGGATTTTACAGGTGGTTTTGTACTGAAATGACATTTCTGATATGAACTCAAACTCGCTGTCACTCTTGACGGCTGATGAACCTCTCCCTTTATTTATTTAAGCTCGTAAAAAGTAGTTTTATAAATAGCTAACCTTCTAAATTATGTATCTAAGCTGTGGCTTATGTCCCTAACCCTTATTTAGCTGTGATTAATAGACGGGTTCTGGATAGAGCGGGCACTGAAGCAAAAACCCCGTTGCATCTAAATTGGGATCTCGATGGGTTTGGAAGGATATTGGGAAGTAGAAAGATGGACTGGCAATGGCAATGATACATACATACATACATACACAAATAACGCCTTTATCCCTAGAGGGGTAGGCAGAGCAAAAACGACCTAAACAAAAGTCGTTCCGCCACGTCTGACAAGTTTTGAGGGTTATTTTATTACAGATGATAATGTATATTGCTATAGTGATAGGTTGTCAGCCCATCGCCTATAAATTGCAATACATTTAAACCCTCGAATCCCTTAGCTGGTTTTTACAGCATGCCCGGGAGGAGATGCAGCTGGCACATTCTATGTTTTTCTATCGCTCCCAGTCCAGCATGGAAGATGCAATGATAATAATGCATAATTTTATTCTTTAACTTGGATCCTACCGATTGACTAAAAAGGACCGTAATCAAAGTAGATTCTTGCTTTGATTTCTGAAACATATTTTCTAAACAACAAAGTAAAAATTTACTTGGCATTATATTATTATCTGCGTAGCAACAGACTGACAGTTCGTTACGAACAAGAAAGTTTAATCTAATAAGGACCTGCTCCGAAACGATGATGTTGTTTGCAAACAAATTTAGGCCCGTATTTATAATTAGCTCTCAAGAGTGACAGCGAGTTTGAGTTTGTATCAGAAATGTCATTTCAGTACAAAACGGCCTGTCAAATCCACACTTAATATCGCTTTCAGACTTGAGAACGGTTTATAAATACGAGCCCTATGATGAAGTCTACAAATGAGTCAGGATTTATTGTACTTTCCTTAAAAGTCAATCGAAGTACGTGTGGAAATACCAGCAGTATTTTGTCTTACAGTTTCACTTCCGTAAGTCAGCTGGAAGAAATTTATTTGTAGAAATAATATGCTCTGCCTACCCCATTAGGGATAAAGGCGTGATTTTATGTATGTATATGTATGTATGTAAACAATATGTACCTTTTGTGTCGTCATTTCTTGTTTATATTGTCATTATTATATATCTTTTGTATGTACAAAAAATAATAATTTTATAGTTACAGTCAGAGTCAATGGCCTTTGATGCATACGCATTACGCATAGGTAGGTACACAAATATCCTAAACTATAAGCTAAATTTAGTGTTGGTACATCTTTCAAGCCAAAACATGAAAAATTCTGACAGTGTATCCTAACACAAGAGCGCCTATATCAAAGCAAGTAGGCGCCCAATTTGCGTGTGATTCAACGAGTCAACACGGGTGTGATTAAAAAACAACATCCCGCGATGAGCGGCGCGATTGATGTTTACACTGAGCTGCCATTACCACTTCCGGGAATCGAGTATAACGCACATACCTAATACATCTATCTATACAGTCACGCCTATATCCCATTGGGGTAGGCAGAGCATCAAAGACCTCATAAAAGAGCGCCTACGCCACGTCTGTATGTGATATCTTCTGATTCTGAAGTGTATTTGTAATAGACTCGCCTGTGACTTTCTAAAAGTGTTCTTATGAATCTATTTGGAAATAAATTATTGACTTTGAGTGATTGTACTTAATAATTTAGGCCCGTATTTATAATCAGCTCTCAAGAGTGACAGCAAGTTTGAGTCCGTATCAGAAATGTCATAACAGTACAAAATGATCCGTCAAATCCATACTTAATATTGCTCTCAATCTTGAGATCGCTTTATAAATACGAGCCTTAGCATTGTAAATTGTTTCAGGGAGATCTTGGCAGCCACTCCTTTGCTGACCAGCAGTCACACCACCACTCCAACTCACAGGAGGGAATTCAAACGAGAGTCTGTTAAAGAAGACAGGTTATTAACTGCTTCTATATTATTTATTGTCTTTAATAAAATGCATTCCGTGCTGTGTTCGTCCCGGTCGCTGTCTTGAAACCAGGTCAGAGACCTATTAGGTGATTTAAAACCTCTAACACCAGCGTTTAGTCTTTCTTCGTATCGAGTAAGTTTTTCGAGTTGAACGACCCGATGAACCCTGGTGTCAGAGTTTTTAAACCACCTAATGGCACAGCAAATAGGCCTCTAGCATGTTTCGTTTAATGGTCATTATCAAAGAGAGCGACCGGGAGCAACGGCAATTAATTAATTTAACTTGATTAAAAAAACACATCCGAGGGTAGAGTCTGTGCGAAAAGAGAACAGGCATAGAATCGGAGGGCGCACATTTGTATTAATTAGCCCACGGCTGGTTGCGTGGCGTTTATGCCTATGTCTTTGACCTAAAACCTCCAAAATTTAATGTAAAAGGTTACTGTTAAAGTCTTGGGCATAATCCTCACACGACCAAGCGACAGTTAATTAAATACAAATGCGCGCCCTCAAATTCCATGCCTGTTCTCTTTTCGCACTGACTCTATGTAGGTATAACAGCTTAGTTAGATGGTGTTTAAACAATGATAAAGGAGCACTAAAAAAAACGTACTCAGAAATGTTATTTTCTTTTACAATGATTTTGTCTTTTAAAAATGATTATTTGTAAAAATTATTGCAATAGATTCATATTTTTAGGTGCTCCTATTGTTACTGAATTATATGGGACACAATAATTAAAATTAATTTAATACCTAATAAAAAATAATAATTAACCTATCCTTTGATGACCTTGATTTACATTAGATGACCTTGACCTACATTTGGGTCATTGACCTTAAATTTATACCCTGGGTTCATCGAGCTCATTAACTACCTACCCTTTGAGTACAATTAGTCACAGACTCATAGGGGTTGCTCTTGCTCAGTCAATGAAACTGAACAACTATCAGCAGGAAAATATTTCAGGAAATGAAAAAGAAAATTTAGCTTTCCCATACAATTTGTTTAATCGAGGTGGTCATTTTGTATGAAAATGCTTTTTTTTTCATTTCCTTAAAAAAATTTCATGCTGATAGTTGTTCAGTTTCATTGACTGATTGACTGAGTGCCTGTAGTTATACAGAGTTATACGCATACATGTGTCTGTCTGTACGCACAAACCACAGAAGAGTAAATGGAGCTAGGCAGCGACTTTCTCTAATCAGTGGCACAAACACATGTACGTATGGCTTGGCTAGAGCACAAGCTGCTCTGTTCTCTAGTAATAAGCCCTACCGTACTTACCGTTTTTTATTTTTTCCATCTATTAATTGTTTTAATACTTCCATGCTGGACTGGGAGTGATAGAAAAACATAGAATGCGCCAGCTGCATCTCCTCCCGGGCATGCTGTAAAAACCAGATAAGGGATTCGAGGGTTTCAGTGTATTGCAATTTAGGCGATGGGCTGACAACTCGTCACTATAGCAATATACCTACATAATCATCTGTAATAACCCTTAGGTCGTTAGGACATTAGGTCGTTTTTGCTCTGCCTACCCCATTAGGGATAAAGGCGTGATTTTAATGTATGTATGTATGTATGTATTAATTGTTTTTTGTTGGAGTAATTTAAGCTCGTATTATTGTCTTTATCTTACAAACAAAATATGATATCTAAATATATTTTTTAATAATGTGTCTTCTATTGCAGAGGGTCGGTAAAGCGAGAGCGGGACAGCAGAAGAGAAAGCAGTAAACGACATGACTCCTCCACCAGCACACATAGAGACAGCAAGAGAGAAAGGGAGCCTAGCAAACAAGTGGTGAGATAGATAGATAGATAGATAGATAGATAGATAAAGCATTTATTCGGTACCATAGTTGTTACAATTAGACGACTTAAAAACTAAATAACCTAATAGCCACTTACTCGATACCGAAGAGGTTCCCAGCTCAGCATAATGCTACAGTCAAAGACCATAGCGCTGGTTTTCAGTGGGAACCTTACTAAACTAACTTAAACTAAGAAAAATATCAAATAACAAAACAGTAGGTAAATCTATTACATTAAAATTGTGTGCAGTGTGCATGTACGTGCTCTACTTTACATAAATATGCACGTGAAGCAATTCTTCAATTTAGTGTTCCGTACCTCAAAAGAAAAAAGGAACCCTTATAGGATCACTCGGTTGTCCGTCTGTCTGTCAAGACCCTTTTCTCAGGAATTGGGTACTTGACTGGGTTTAAAAAATTCAAAATGTTTATACTTAAAACTGATGGCTAAAAATATTGTGGATTTCATTCATCATTTTAAAAAAAATGCACATTTAGATTTAAATGATCTAGTTAAAAGTATATAAGTTATTGATTTGAGTAGTCAATATTTCCTAAAATGTGACGTCATAACTCACTATTTACATACAAAAAAGCGTTTTTGACATTTCATAAAAATTTGCTGATTTGACTAGTTGGAAAGTAGCCAATTCGTGAATGTATCAAGTTGCAATTAATTTATACTGAATACTCAAGTCTAGGGTCCCTTGAAGCTGTAAAAGAATCATACTACTAAGTCTTCGCAATCAAAAGATGCGAACGTTTGTTTGATTAATTGCAAGGGAACCGAAAACTAAAATTATACTTTGTTTGTGATCTAAATATCCCATCAAAAACATAAATGTGAAAATGGATGCCAAGTTCATGCCGTTCATGGTGCTTTCGTGTGTGGTTTGCACAAAAAAGTTGTGATATCCAAAACATGCGCCAAGTCTAGGGTTTATCAAAGTAATTCCTAACTCTTCAATAATGTATCATTTCATGTGACTTGGCCGTTGTGGAGTGGCGTTGTAGGTGGCAGTTCGTTTGATTTTCTACAACGGCCAAGTCACATGAAATGATACCCTGTCTGCCCCATTAGAGATAAAGTCGTGATTATAGTATGTATGTAAGTATTTAAATGAATAAAAACGCCTTAAAACACATACTATAAATTACACATGTATTCTGTAAGGCAGAGCATTTCAGAGCGTCGACGGCGGCCGGCGGCAGTCTGAAAATATTGTTTACGAGAAGAACCAACAGATGGCACCACAAGGTTTCTGTAAGGCAGAGCATGACAGAGCGTCGACTTCGGCCGGCGGCAGTCTGAAAATATTGTTTACGAGAAGAACCAACAGATGGCGCCACAAGGTTTCTAAAACGCGGTATTGGAATGTCCTTGATTACATGATAAGAGCACAAGTGGAATGGAATATGTTCTCCGAACGCCTGACGCGTCACTTGAGTTTAAAAATTTTTGATGTCACTTTAGAATATGCCAATATAATGCTAATAAAGTGATTATTATTCTAGAACCTTCTATTTCCGCTTTAGCGACACGGTTTGTTATTCTTACAGACGATAAGGTGATTTAGTCTGTATTGTCCTAACCCAACTGGGGAAATCTCACAAACTGATAAATTGAGAAATATCAACTTTGTGTCCTTCCGTAGGAATCGAACCCTCGACCTCCGGATTGGGAGCCAAAAGCTCAGACTACTAGACCACGGAGGCAGTTTAAGTAACCCTGTTTTGTATATACGGGGTGTAAGGGACAGCTTCCCGCAAATTGATAGAAGTTGTTCAGTCAACGAAACTGACCAATTTTCATAAAATAAATCCCATCAAAAACATAAAGGTGAAAATGGAAGCCAAGTTCATGCCGTTCATGGTGCTTTCGTGTGTGGCTTGCACAAAAAAGTTGTGATATCTAAAACGTGCGCCAAGTCTAGGGTTTATCAAAGTAATTCCGAACTCTTCAATAATGTATAATTTCATGTGACTATGTGTTTTAAGGCGTTTTTTTATATTTAAAAACTTACATACATACTATACAACGTGTAACAGAAAGGGTATATGCATCGTGAAATGTGTGAATCTACCCATGAAACTGAACAACTTTCCCTAAGGAACATAGGTCGAATAACGAAAAAAAAAATTTACCTTCCATACAAAATGCGTCAGCTGATAGCGTAATTAGTATGGGAAGTCAAATTTTTTTTTCGTATTTCGACCTATGTTCCTTAGGGAAAGTTGTTCAGTTTCATGGGTAGATTCACACTTTTCTCGATGCATATACCCTTTCTAATACACGTTGTACAATCACGACTTTATCTCTAATGGGGCAGACAGGGCGTCAGTGCTTGCACTCTCTCTCCCGTGCAATCTGCCGCTCAAATACAAATCTGTTCTTACCATTATTTACAGTACATAGCATCCTTCGACGAGGAGAGTGGGGACCAGACTCCTGGCTGGAAGCGAGTCGGTCCTGAGGGTCTGGTCAACCTGGAGAAGGTCTACAGGACCCAGGCGGTCATGGACCATATAGCTAGTTTCCATCAACACCGCCACGCGTTGCCTAGGAGTCAACTGTTACAACATTTAAGGTGAACAACCATTTTTTTAACCACACGCAAGTCAAGTCAAATAATTCTATTCTATTCTACTCTATTCAATTCGATACTTTTCTATTCTAAATACATACATACATAAAATCACGCCTTTATCCCTAACGGGGTAGGCAGAGCAATAACGACCTAAACAAAGGTCGTTACGCCACGGCAGAAAAGTTTTGAGGGTTATTACAGATGATTAGATATGTATATTGCTATAGTGACGGGTTGTCAGCCCATCGCCTAAATTGCAATACCTACACTGAAACCCTCGAATTACTTAGCTGGTTTTTAAAGCATGCCCGGGAGGAGATGCAGCTGGCACATTCTATGTTTTTCTATCACTCCCAGTCCAGCATGGAAGTAATTTTCTATCCTACTCTACCCTCGTTCGCTGTCTCTGAGTCAGAGGCCTATTAGTGGTGCTTTTTGGTGATTTAAAAGCTCTCAGGGTTCATCGGGTCATTATTTGGCTTATAAATCTTTATCCTGCCAGCGCCCTTTTTCCATCGAACATAGACGCAGGATACCATCCATGCCTGGGCGATATTCCACCTATACGGACTATAAGCTGTATTTTTTTTTATTGGGTTAAAATAAGAGGCCAGTGTGCTATCGGTTTACTCCTGGCCCCTCCCCATCCCATCACATATTTACCATGTAACATTGGTATTAGTATTTAACATATTACAATTGCGGCTACTTAGTAATAACAATTATTGTGCACATCACATAGATACATTAGTTGCAGTATTTAATATTATACAAGTAACTTTTTCAAGTTGAAAATCTTACAAAACTCTTTCATAATGAGCACGGCAAAAGAGTGGAACTCTCTACTGCGTCTGTGTTTCCGAATGCACAATGCATACAACCCCCAACACTTCAAAGTAAGAGTGAACAGGCATCTTCTGGGTGAGCTCGCTCCATCGTCGACTTCATTTCTGTCGCTTCCGACCTAGACATTACTAATAAAAAAACATTAACGCCCATTGCTAAAAAAAAAAACACTCGTTAAAAGGAGGAATATTTCACTCATCCCCAACCGTCCTTCCAGAACAGCAATGTCTACATGCGACGACCCAGTCTTCGCGCAACCTCCAGTCAGACCTTCAGATTCCTTCGAGAACGAGGCTCTGTACGAGCTGGAAGGAGGCAGCTACTGTCCCGTGCAGCCGCCACCGCACGACCACGGCGTCACCATGTTTCCACTCGCCCCTCAGAATGGAGAGCGGATGGATAGGCATATTTTACAAGTAAGTTTAGTTTTCCCGAATTTGTACACTTCAAATCCATTGCAAATCCGGACACTTAAAAAGAAAATACAGTGATCACTTTTATTACTTTATACCTAGTATTAAATTATATTTATTTATTTATTTTATTTATCTAATTTCGCCAAATTTCGCAAATTGGATCTCGGAAAAAAACTAAATATTATCCAAATAATATCTGGTGTATTTTTAGGTCCGAGTTCGGCAATTATGGTGATGACAAAAACCTACTTGCAGTTATACAAAACATTAAAATAACCTCGTTTTCTCTCAGATAATGCACCACGGTACGACGTGTGTCGTAGGCGAGACGGAGTGGGGGGGGGACGTTAGCACATCTCAGGCTTGAGAGGTCATGTGCATTGCTCACGTGGTGCAGGACGGCGCACCGGCCTCAGTCACACTATGGCAAGTGTTATGCCTTCTATACTCGTACTGTAACTCATTGATTTTACTTTCGTGGATGGAGAGAAGCAGCTCTCGTTTCGCTCGCATCATGCATTGATTCAGTTTTCGACGTAGGATATAGCGCTCGCTTCGCTTGTATAACGGTATTGATTCAGTTTTCGTAAGTAGCGCTCGCTTCGTCACTCAACCACATTTTCTTCGCAGGTGAAACCCCAAGCGAGACCGTCCAGCAGGTGGAAGTGAGCCTCTCCTACAACCCCGAAGAGGTGATCCCCCTCAAGTACACCACCAACCTGCATGAGAACGAAGCGGGCATCGTCGGCGAGGAGGGGTGAGTACACCTAGCCCAGTTGTCTGAGCCATGGCTGAACCAGCCGGTTGAACATCATTTGTCCTGAATTGTGATGTGATACACCAAATT